>JAGVVM010012602.1:0-11394 GCA_019149425.1 Psidium friedrichsthalianum
CTCCAATATACTCAATAAGAGCCATACCATGTTGAATCTAAATCCAATTAGCAAGAAGAGATCCTAGAACAAATTGATGAAGAAGAGATGTTGATCATTCGGGTACCATCAAGCAACTATGATATTACGGATGGTAAACCTCCGAATCAATTTGTTGAGGCAAAGGCCGAGGTCACAAATGAAAAAGGAATGATTACAGTGGGCGAAGAAATTACATGCCACTTTTATTTCGGAAGCCTAAAAGGATCCTCTCCAAAAGTATTCATCAATTGTCAAAATGTATTTGACATATTTTCAGATTCTTTGCATGCCTTAAATATATTGATTTGTATGAAGATGATGTATTATCTTGTTCATTGGAGAGGCCATCTAGGAAATCTTTCTGAACCAAATTCCTTTTCGTGAGAATGGTTGTGGCATATTTTACAAAATCCTGCATCTTCAACAAGATTTGAGAACAGATCTTTCTGAGGAGAGATTGATGCGGGCGCATGTCGCGACCCTAAAAAATATTTTTTGATCGGGTGAACGGATTATTAGGTTAATAAGATTTACTAACCTAACGCGGACCCTCCTAAGCCCTACCGAATCGCAACTTTGGTTTTTATTCAAATGATTTTTTTTTTTTGGAATTTGGAGTCGCCACTAATCATTTTGGTAGGTTGATTAGAAACCTAAGTAAATTAGCGGGAGAACTAAATTACTTCTACGAACCAGAGATTATGAGTTCGGGGACTTGGTTACACTAGTTACTAAAACTAATGCCCTTTCGGTACCTTAATTTCATGGATATCCTAATTTGGCAACTTAGGCTTGGTTTATTCCTAAGACTCTAGTGGAGTGTTCTCTTTTTGTGTTTTCACTTTTTAAATGGGATGCATGGATGGTATTTTTTTTGGTATTTTCAAAGTGTTAAATATTTCCCTGAAGCCGAAAGAGGGAGTGAGTTAATGACTTCTGTGCAGTGCTGCGACCTACTCATTTCGGGGTCTGGTGATTCAAAAATTAAATTACAGGAAATAAATGACAGTAAACAAAGACCTCCAATGGATGGCCCAGCCTTGGCTTGGCCCTCCCTTTGGGGTTTAGTGGTACAGGAATTAAATTGCGATAAATAAAGACCTCCAATGGATGGCTTAGCATTGGCTTGGCTCTCCTCTTTGGGGTTTAATGGTGCAGGATTTAAATTGCAGGAATTTAAATGACAGTAAGTAAAACCTCCAATGGGCGGCCTAGCATTGGCTTGGCTCTTCCCTTTTGAGTTTAATGGTACAGGAATTAAATTGTAGGAATTTAAATGACGGTAAGTAAAACCTCCAATGAGCGGCCTAGCATTGGCTTGACTCTTCCCTTTTGGGGTTTAATGGTACGGGAATTAAATTGCAAGAATTTAAATAACGGTAAATAAAACCTCCAATGGGCGGCCTAACATTGGCTTGGCTCTTCCCTTTGGGATTTAATGGTGCAAGAATTAAATTGCAGGTATTTAAATGACGGTAAATAAAAAAAAATTAAATTGCAGTAAATAAAGACCTCCAATGGATGGCTCAGCCTTGGCTTGGCCCTCTCTTTTGGAGTTTTTAGGTGCAGAAATTTAAATTGTAGGAATTAAACGACCTCCAGTGGATGGACTTTGTCCTCTCCATTCTGGGGTTTGAATTCTTTAAAATAAAATACAACGAATTGATTCAACAATTCGGGCCAATGTCCATTGACGGGTCGGTTGAGAATTTGATGGACATTTTGGGCTTGTCTGGACCAACTTTGCACCTCCATGGCATCTACCGTTGACTTGAAGTTTTCCTTTGCCTGACGTAAAAATATGGGGAAATAGAGAAAGTCAGTACAGGAAAGTCTACACTCATTTGCATTTAAAGCCAAAAATAATGATAATAATAATAATAACAACATTAATAACGATAATAATCAGGATAATAATAATAATAATAATAATAAAAATGACAAAAGAGTACTTAGCTTTAATTTTGTTACTGAGAATCTCTGGAGGAAGGTCCAGCACTTGCAGTGATAATTTCAATCACAGGCAAATTAATTCTCGATCTTTCGATGCGGTTTTCAGTTCCGTCTTGGAAGTCGAGGTTCATGATATCGATCTTATGAAGATGAGAGCAGTGAAGGCATGGATTTCCATATTATTCTTGATAATCGGATAAGACAAAAGATTGCATACTACCCCAATACTCCCGAGGTTCGGCATCAACAATTGTCTCTGGCCCTGAACTTTCTGATTGTCTTTTTGCTCGATGGATCCACGATCCTCAGAACTTGAACCCAGGGGCCGTTGCTCGTCCGCAACCTTCAGTCGATCCAGCCACAATTGACATTTCACTATCCCTGAACTCATTTGTAAGCCTAGCCCCCTGCTAAAAGGATCCTGAAGCCCATTGGAGAAAATAAAGTGGACAGATGTTGATGAATTGAAAGTGGACCGCCATCACTGGACAGATGCTGGTCCATATTAACCCCGTTGGATAGATACCTTAGTGAGTCATCGATGGAAGCCCTTTCTTGGCCATCTCTACTAAGGAGACGAACCAGGAACTGGGCTATTTCAAGAATCCCCAAGAACCCTTTCAGCGGATCAGCAAGTCTAAGCATAACTTCGCGGAGAAAATTTCCATGAGCGAATACCAAGTCCCAGAAATACCTAGCATGAGTCTCAGCCCAATAATCCTCGTGTCTACATTACAGTCTTGCTAACTCATGTCTTCTTGACGCACCAACAAGTGAAATAGAGACGGCAACACAAATCCCAGTCCACAGCATACACTACTTCCCCCAGTGGAAAGAAATCACCGAAGTTTGACACCAGCTGGGTGATCAAATTTAATAATGACACATTTAGCTCGCTTAACCAAATGTAGTACTTACTGTTTGAGAGAGACCTCTCCGCAATTTCATAAACTGGATGCATCACCTTGGCTTGTGGCATTTCACAATAGCTATTTCGAGCTCTAGCGCCATGTTATTTACAACCTTTGCAAGACCAACACTTGTCTGGTCCTTGACAGCCTCCAAAACTTGACATTCTCGCCTGCATGACGATCACCGAGAGAATATTAGAAGAGGAGCTCATCTGGACTTTGCTGGACGTCCGGTGTCGTCATGCTGGAGAGCGCTCGGGCTAATTTTGGAAGGAAGGAATGAAGATCTGGGTAAGGAAGCTTCAACCTTCTGGTTCGAGGCGGACTGTTGCTCAATTTCGTAGACGGGATCCGGCGAAGGGACGGAGGAAGATAACCAAGACGGCGTGGAGATGAGGAAGACGCAAGAAGTTCTTGATCCCAACGCGCAGCAACTTTGTTGTCGTAGAAAGGCTCAACCATCTCCCGAACCGGCATCTCCATCGCATAAAAAAAATTTCTTCAGAACATAATCCGTGAATAGCTCATATATAACCTTTAACAGAGCCTCAATATGCTGAATTCCAGGCTCACGGACTAAGAAATTCAACTTTAGCCTAGTATGGTACTTTCCACCATTGGTTCACGTTTTCTCGATCTGTGCCTCAACTTCTCAACTTCGAGCTCGCGTTTTACTGCTTCTACTTTGGTTGAGTAGCGCCAGTTTTCTTCTTTTTTTTTTTTTTTGCAAGATGACCAATTTAGAACGAGACCGGAAACTTCCCATCATTCCTCGACGGGAGCGCACTTGACTCGAATTAATCTGGTACGTACGCATGCATGCATATAGCATGCACGCTGGGGGATATAGCTTCTTCAGCTTCAGCTTCAGCTTGCTGAGGCGGGACCGATAGAACTGGCAATATCAATAAAAGGAGACCCCGCAGGCGAATACTAGTGAACGCAAGAGACTCCCGATCGCGCATTCAACTCGAAGCCCTCCACTTTCTAATCAACCTTGAAAGTAAAACCAAAGCATGACTCCGCAACAAATTCGGCAATTCCTTCATCGTCCTCCCCTTGATGACCTTAGTCCGCAACATGGCGAACCCCCTTTCGTAGCGCTTGTTTACGGCCTTGGCCGTCAGCTCGTCGGCCGAGATCTCAGTACACCGAGATCGAGATCGACTCCGTCTGGGCCGCGAGCAGCGGTTGCGTGATGTTCGGTCTCGGGCGGACGTCCATGGACGGCTCTGGCGATCTGGCGGTGGTGAGTCAATGGATGAGTCCATTGAACTGCTTTTTCGCGGGAAGAGGAGGAAGAAGAACCAGCCACCTTTTCTTTCTGTTTCTCCTTCTCTTTCAGCCCTTCTCTCCATGGAACTTCCCTCGGCTTCATTCCTCAAGTCTGGGACAGTCTCACCATCACGGTTGAAGTCGAGCACCCCTTATCAAAGGTCACGGTGAGGGCGGCGCCGGTGACGAGCCTGGGATTCTCTAAAGACGCGATCTTTTATACGAAGGAACAGAGGGACGGGACGAAAGGGAAGGTATGTGTGTGTGTATTGACCGGGAGAGATCGCCAACGAGTGGACATGAATGAACCCCCGAAACTGAAGTTCCCCCGAGAGAGCTTTGGTCATTGCAGATGACCCCCAGATCCTCTCCCATTCCCCCTTTCTTTTTTTTCTTGATGTTTTCCTTTCTTTTCTTTTTTTTTTTTTTTTGATTGGGCTGACTCGTCCTCTCATGCCCTTTGCGAAATGTCCCATAAAAAACTCCGGAAACCCCCACTTGCACGCGCTTCATCGCCTCCCTCAAGTGCTTGCCGACACTTCCCTTTATCATCCCCTCTCTTTCTTTTGTTTTTTTTTTTTACCCTCATGATGATGTCTTGGTCAATTTCTCTTTCGTTGAGCTCATCTGAATTCCCTCCGCTCTCACGTGATTGTCCATGACGCCTTGTTCACCTCTCCCAACATATTTAACTTTTTTCACCATTACTCTAATGATAACTGGGGTCGCTATACATCAGAGAAACCTCTATCGCGTTATTCACAGTTCTCACGTTGCGGACAATAAGATCGTAAACCATCTTGGGAACGCCATCTCGTGGCCTCTCAATTATCGCTCCGTCCCGCCAATACAGGGTTCGATCCTTGTAAAGGAACAACTACGGGTGCCCTATTGATTCAAAACTGTATGAACAACTGCCTGGTGCTAGATCATCTTCGAATTTCCAAGATGTCAAGAATCAGTCCAAACTACGTCTCCGATTCAACCCAAGCTTCGTGGACGGAAGATAGGTATCTGTGGGATTATCCAAGCTTTGCCAAACAACCATTTTGCTCACATCGTGATTCAAAACCAGATTACCCGAATCGAATAGTTAGGCAGTAGTAGAACCATTCGAAGTCGTGGAGAAAACATTGGTCGATCAAATGGAAAGCTTCCATTGTTTTCATGGATCATTAAATTTCCCTAATAATCAAGTGCGACAATTCCTGAAGCATCGTTCATGGATCCCCCTTGTTAGTGACCCAAATGACGGTTTGTTCTCTTAATCCATAGAACCAAAATCCCAACGTAACGCAAGCTTGAATTAGCCGTTTTGAAGAACTCAAGAGCAATTTCCTTCCTCGGGAGATTAAGGGCGCGCATGATAACCATTTTGTTCCAGAAATTATTTCTGGAACATAAATAGATTTTTCTATTTCTACCAGAAACAAAATTTTTTGTTTCTGGTTTTGGGCCAAAATCTATTTCTGGAACAGATTTTTGTTCCAGAAATAGAAAAACAGATTTTGCGTTGCCAAACGAGTTTTATGTTCCAAACCTATTCCAAAAATAGGTTTGGAACATAAACTCGTTTGGCAACGCAAATCTGTTTTTTCTATTTCTGGAACAAAAATCTGTTCCAGAAATAGATTTTGGCCCAAAACCAGAAACAAAAAATTTTTGTTTCTGGTAGAAATAGAAAAATCTATTTATGTTCCAGAAATAATTTCTGGAACAAAATGGTTATCATGCGCGCCCTTAATCTCCCGAGGAAGGAAATTTGCTCTTGAGTTCTTCAAAACGGCTAATTCAAGCTTGCGTTACGTTGGATTTGGTTCTATGGATTAAGAGAACAAACCGTCATTTGGGTCACTAACAAGGGGATCCCATGAACGATGCTTCAGGAATTGTCGCACTTGATTATTAGGGAAATTTAATGATCCATGAAACAATGGAAGCTTTCCCATTTGATCGACCAATGTTTTCTCCACGACTTCGAATGGTTCTACTACTGCCTAACTATTCGATTCGGGTAATCTGGTTTTGAATCACGATGTGAGCAAATTGGTTGTTTGGCAAAGCTTGGATAATCCCACAGATACCTATCTTCCGTCCACGAAGCTTGGGTTGAATCGGAGACGTAGTTTGGACTGATTCTTGACATCTTGGAAATTCGAAGATGATCTAGCACCAGGCAGTTGTTCATACAGTTTTGAATCAATAGGGCACCCGTAGTTGTTCCTTTACAAGGATCGAACCCTGTATTGGGGGGACGGAGCGATAATTGAGAGGCCACGAGATGGCGTTCCCAAGATGGTTTACGATCTTATTGTCCGCAACGTGAGAACTGTGAATAACGCGATAGAGGTTTCTCTGATGTATAGCGACCCCAGTTATCATTAGAGTAATGGTGAAAAAAGTTAAATATGTTGGGAGAGGTGAACAAGGCGTCATGGACAATCACGTGAGAGCGGAGGGAATTCAGATGAGCTCAACCGAAAGAGAAATTGACCAAGACATCATCATGAGGGTAAAAAAAAAAACAAAAGAAAGAGAGGGGATGATAAAGGGAAGTGTCGGCAAGCACTTGAGGGAGGCGATGAAGCGCGTGCAAGTGGGGGTTTCCGGAGTTTTTTATGGGACATTTCGCAAAGGGCATGAGAGGACGAGTCAGCCCAATCAAAAAAAAAAAAAGAAAAGAAAGGAAAACATCAAGAAAAAAAGAAAGGGGGAATGGGAGAGGATCTGGGGGTCATCTGCAATGACCAAAGCTCTCTCGGGGGAACTTCAGTTTCGGGGTTCATTCATGTCCACTCGTTGGCGATCTCTCCCGGTCAATACACACACACATACCTTCCCTTTCGTCCCGTCCCTCTGTTCCTTCGTATAAAAGATCGCGTCTTTAGAGAATCCCAGGCTCGTCACCGGCGCCGCCCTCACCGTGACCTTTGATAAGGGGTGCTCGACTTCAACCGTGATGGTGAGACTGTCCCAGACTTGAGGAATGAAGCCGAGGGAAGTTCCATGGAGAGAAGGGCTGAAAGAGAAGGAGAAACAGAAAGAAAAGGTGGCTGGTTCTTCTTCCTCCTCTTCCGCGAAAAAGCAGTTCAATGGACTCATCCATTGACTCACCACCGCCAGATCGCAGAGCCGTCCATGGACGTCCGCCCGAGACCGAACATCACGCAACCGCTGCTCGCGGCCCAGACGGAGTCGATCTCGATCTCGGTGTACTGAGATCTCGGCCGACGAGCTGACGGCCAAGGCCGTAAACAAGCGCTACGAAAGGGGGTTCGCCATGTTGCGGACTAAGGTCATCAAGGGGAGGACGATGAAGGAATTGCCGAATTTGTTGCGGAGTCATGCTTTGGTTTTACTTTCAAGGTTGATTAGAAAGTGGAGGGCTTCGAGTTGAATGCGCGATCGGGAGTCTCTTGCGTTCACTAGTATTCGCCTGCGGGGTCTCCTTTTATTGATATTGCCAGTTCTATCGGTCCCGCCTCAGCAAGCTGAAGCTGAAGCTGAAGAAGCTATATCCCCCAGCGTGCATGCTTATGCATGCATGCGTACGTACCAGATTAATTCGAGTCAAGTGCGCTCCCGTCGAGGATGATGGGAAGTTTCCGGTCTCGTTCTAAATTGGTCATCTTGCAAAAAAAAAAAAAAGAAGAAAACTGGCGCTACTCAACCAAAGTAGAAGCAGTAAAACGCGAGCTCGAAGTTGAGAAGTTGAGGCACAGATCGAGAACGTGAACCAATGGTGGAAAGTACCATACTAGGCTAAAGTTGAATTTCTTAGTCCGTGAGCCTGGAATTCAGCATATTGAGGCTCTGTTAAAGGTTATATATGAGCTATTCACGGATTATGTTCTGAAGAAATTTTTTTTATGCGATGGAGATGCCGGTTCGGGAGATGGTTGAGCCTTTCTACGACAACAAAGTTGCTGCGCGTTGGGATCAAGAACTTCTTGCGTCTTCCTCATCTCCACCGCCGTCTTGGTTTCTTCCTCCGTCCCTTCGCCGATCCCGTCTACGAAATTGAGCAACAGTCCGCCTCGAACCAGAAGGTTGAAGCTTCCTTACCCAGATCTTCATTCCTTCCTTCCAAAATTAGCCCGAGCGCTCTCCAGCATGACGACACCGGACGTCCAGCAAAGTCCAGATGAGCTCCTCTTCTAATATTCTCTCGGTGATCGTCATGCAGGCGAGAATGTCAAGTTTTGGAGGCTGTCAAGGACCAGACAAGTGTTGGTCTTGCAAAGGTTGTAAATAACATGGCGCTAGAGCTCGAAATAGCTATTGTGAAATGCCACAAGCCAAGGTGATGCATCCAGTTTATGAAATTGCGGAGAGGTCTCTCTCAAACAGTAAGTACTACATTTGGTTAAGCGAGCTAAATGTGTCATTATTAAATTTGATCACCCAGCTGGTGTCAAACTTCGGTGATTTCTTTCCACTGGGGGAAGTAGTGTATGCTGTGGACTGGGATTTGTGTTGCCGTCTCTATTTCACTTGTTGGTGCGTCAAGAAGACATGAGTTAGCAAGACTGTAATGTAGACACGAGGATTATTGGGCTGAGACTCATGCTAGGTATTTCTGGGACTTGGTATTCGCTCATGGAAATTTTCTCCGCGAAGTTATGCTTAGACTTGCTGATCCGCTGAAAGGGTTCTTGGGGATTCTTGAAATAGCCCAGTTCCTGGTTCGTCTCCTTAGTAGAGATGGCCAAGAAAGGGCTTCCATCGATGACTCACTAAGGTATCTATCCAACGGGGTTAATATGGACCAGCATCTGTCCAGTGATGGCGGTCCACTTTCAATTCATCAACATCTGTCCACTTTATTTTCTCCAATGGGCTTCAGGATCCTTTTAGCAGGGGGCTAGGCTTACAAATGAGTTCAGGGATAGTGAAATGTCAATTGTGGCTGGATCGACTGAAGGTTGCGGACGAGCAACGGCCCTGGGTTCAAGTTCTTGAGGATCGTGGATCCATCGAGCAAAAAGACAATCAGAAAGTTCAGGGCCAGAGACAATTGTTGATGCCGAACCTCGGGAGTATTGGGGTAGTATGCAATCTTTTGTCTTATCCGATTATCAAGAATAATATGGAAATCCATGCCTTCACTGCTCTCATCTTCATAAGATCGATATCATGAACCTCGACTTCCAAGACGGAACTGAAAACCGCATCGAAAGATCGAGAATTAATTTGCCTGTGATTGAAATTATCACTGCAAGTGCTGGACCTTCCTCCAGAGATTCTCAGTAACAAAATTAAAGCTAAGTACTCTTTTGTCATTTTTATTATTATTATTATTATTATTATCCTGATTATTATCGTTATTAATGTTGTTATTATTATTATTATCATTATTTTTGGCTTTAAATGCAAATGAGTGTAGACTTTCCTGTACTGACTTTCTCTATTTCCCCATATTTTTACGTCAGGCAAAGGAAAACTTCAAGTCAACGGTAGATGCCATGGAGGTGCAAAGTTGGTCCAGACAAGCCCAAAATGTCCATCAAATTCTCAACCGACCCGTCAATGGACATTGGCCCGAATTGTTGAATCAATTCGTTGTATTTTATTTAAAGAATTCAAACCCCAGAATGGAGAGGACAAAGTCCATCCCTGGAGGTCGTTTAATTCCTACAATTTAAATTTCTGCACCTAAAACTCCAAAAGAGAGGGCCAAGCCAAGGCTGAGCCATCCATTGGAGGTCTTTATTTACTGCAATTTAATTTTTTTTTATTTACCGTCATTTAAATACCTGCAATTTAATTCTTGCACCATTAATCCCAAAGGGAAGAGCCAAGCCAATGTTAGGCCGCCCATTGGAGGTTTTATTTACCGTTATTTAAATTCTTGCAATTTAATTCCCGTACCATTAAACCCCAAAAGGGAAGAGTCAAGCCATGCTAGGCCGCTCATTGGAGGTTTTACTTACCGTCATTTAAATTCCTACAATTTAATTCCTGTACCATTAAACTCAAAAGGGAAGAGCCAAGCCAATGCTAGGCCGCCCATTGGAGGTTTTACTTACTGTCATTTAAATTCCTGCAATTTAAATCCTGCACCATTAAACCCCAAAGAGGAGAGCCAAGCCAATGCTAAGCCATCCATTGGAGGTCTTTATTTATCGCAATTTAATTCCTGTACCACTAAACCCCAAAGGGAGGGCCAAGCCAAGGCTGGGCCATCCATTGGAGGTCTTTGTTTACTGTCATTTATTTCCTGTAATTTAATTTTTGAATCACCAGACCCCGAAATGAGTAGGTCGCAGCACTGCACAGAAGTCATTAACTCACTCCCTCTTTCGGCTTCAGGGAAATATTTAACACTTTGAAAATACCAAAAAAAATACCATCCATGCATCCCATTTAAAAAGTGAAAACACAAAAAGAGAACACTCCACTAGAGTCTTAGGAATAAACCAAGCCTAAGTTGCCAATTAGGATATCCATGAAATTAAGGTACCGAAAGGGCATTAGTTTTAGTTAACTAGTGTAACCAAGTCCCCGAACTCATAATCTCTGGTTCGTAGAAGTAATTTAGTTCTCCCGCTAATTTACTTAGGTTTCTAATCAACCTACCAAAAATGATTAGTGGCGACTCCAAATTCCAAAAAAAAAAATCATTTGAATAAAAACCAAAGTTGCGATTCGGTAGGGCTTAGGAGGGTCCGCGTTAGGTTAGTAAATCTTATTAACCTAATAATCCGTTCACCGATCAAAAAATATTTTTTAGGGTCGCGACATGCGCCCGCATCAATCTCTCCTCAGAAAGATCTGTTCTCAAATCTTGTTGAAGATGCAGGATTTTGTAAAATATGCCACAACCATTCTCACCGAAAAGGAATTTGGTTCAGAAAGATTTCCTAGATGGCCTCTCCAATGAACAAGATAATACATCATCTCATACAAATCAATATATTTAAGGCATGCAAAGAATCTGAAAATATGTCAAATACATTTTGACATTGATGAATACTTTTGGAGAGGATCCTTTTAGGCTTCCGAAATAAAAGTGGCATGTAATTTCTTCGCCCACTGTAATCATTCCTTTTTCATTTGTGACCTCGGCCTTTGCCTCAACAAATTGATTCGGAGGTTTACCATCCGTAATATCATAGTTGCTTGATGGTACCCGAATGATCAACATCTCTTCTTCATCAATTTGTTCTAGGATCTCTTCTTGCTAATTGGATTTAGATTCAACATGGTATGGCTCTTATTGAGTATATTGGAA
>JAGVVM010012604.1:0-10593 GCA_019149425.1 Psidium friedrichsthalianum
ATATCCTTAATATCGCTATTTCTCTATTCTTCCCCTCGTTTGATAAATCAAAAGAAGCCAGCCAATCAACAAGAACAAAAAGAAGCCCAACGAGGAGCACAAAAAAAAAACAATAAGGAAAGAGCTCCACAAAAAAGAATTCCAAGCGGACAAATTGAAAATGTAGGGACCTCGCTATTTTTGTCTCGGGTGGGTTTGCATTTTTTGGTCTGGGGTTTTTGTTTTATTGTAATATTGCTCTTCATATATAAATGTATACTTTTATATTATAAAAAATTTCTCATTTAAACTTATCTTTTTTTATTATATAAGCTCAAAATTTATAATGATATTTATATATAAATCTAATATGTTAAGTGTAGTGCCTTTTTGTGTCTGGGTTTTTGTTTTGTTGTCTCAACACAACAACAACAACCATATGCTCCCAGAGAAAGGTTCTTGTGCTTTGTCGGTCTTGTCAATTTCTTTTTCTTTTGTTTTTCTGTTTTTTGTTCTGGCGGCTCCTTCTGTTCTTGTTCCTTTTTTATCTCTTGTTTTTTTTTTTTTGCTCTCTTTCTATTTTTCATCGTTGACGGTTCCTTTCTGTTATTTATTTTCTTCTGTATTTTTCGCCTTTACGATGTTTGCGGATGGTCTTTGGTTGCCCCAGTAGTTCGTATTCTTAGGTTGTTTCAATACAACACCTCTTTTTTCATACTCACATAAGATGGGCAAAACCTCCCTTACCTCTTTCTTCCTTTTTTTTTTTTGCCCACCGCTTTTCTTATAACATTGGGTAATTCTTTGTTATTCTTTATTTTCCTGTTTAACCCATTTATGATTCCCAAAGCTGGTGAATACATCTCACCTCTTCTACCCCTGCGTTGCTTTTAGTTTTGTTTTTTTTTTACGTTTCAGGGAAATTGGATTCTTTTTTTTTTTTTTGGGGGGATTTTTTTTTTTTTTGGTGAGAATATTGGGTAAGATTAGGTATTTTTTTATAATCATATTTTTAAAGTTAATTGGGGGGTTTTTGAGCCTAAAGTAAAAAAGAGGAAAACCTTGCACAAAAAAATGAAATAAAGAAGGCATTGAAAATTTCGGGATGTATTTTTTGATTTTTTATATAAGTGGGGGGAAGGGTGGGGGGGGGGGATAAAAATGGAAATGAGGGGGGTTTTTTTGGGGGGTAGTTGGGGGGTAAGGGGGTGGTTTGGTGGGGGGGTACTTAAAATCTAGAAAAAATATAGGTATGAAATAAATAAATAAAAAAGTATTAAATATACTTTTATTCTTAACAATTATAAATTAAAGGGGGAGGAGCCTTCACAAAATAAATTTTTAAAAAAAACTAAAAATGCAATCTAAATATAAAAATAATTAAAGGTAATAAAATATATTTCTTAATAGGGATAAATTAAAAAAATTTTTGGGATACGAACTTAAATAAAAAACAGAAACAAGTTTTGATTTAATTTATTCATTTATTTTTTTTTTTCTTTTTTTTCAACCAGCAAGCCCCCCCAGACTATGCTCTTCCTTGCACACTCTTGTTTGATTTACTTCCTTGACTCCTACTTTATTTTGGCCTTTTTGGAATCTTATATATCTTGATTGGATCTCATATATGTTAAAACTTCTAAACTTTAGTAAGATACGATTTTTTATAAGCCTTATTGAATTAGATTTTAGAAAGATATGGTCTTCCTAGAAGCCTTATCTCATGGGTTTATTTGGATATAAAATCAAGAAAATTGAATCAATCATTGGCATCCTCAAATTGCCGAAAAAATTCATGCAAAAAACTAAAAAAAATTCATCATCTCCGTTTGCATCTCTCATAGCCTTAGATACCATATCTGCATGTCTTGCATATCTCATGTCATCTTGCATATCATATTTTGCCTACCATATTTTTCAAACATCACATTTTGCATGTCATCATTCTTCTTTTCCCATATTTGCATATCCCATGTTGCAGTCTCATATAGGCTAGGCGTAAATCTATGTTTTGCCTATCATGTTTATTCGCATGCTAGGTGTTCATATATGCCATGTCATGTTTGCTTGCCATATTATACCATGTGACATGTTCATATGTCCACATGTCATATTCGCTTGCCATTTTGCCATGTCATGTTATGCCACATCATTCAAAACCATGTGTTATGGTCATGCTTCTTAGGATAGTCAATTAGATTACATTTTTATGTTAGTTAATTCTAAACTTGCATGTTTCTTAATAATGTAAATTTCACATATTTTGTGATCATCGCGTGTTTAGGTTAAGTTTTGCTTACGTTAGTACAGCCAAATGGTTCGTTGCCATGCATTTTATTACGTCATTATCACTTGTACACCATGTTACTCATTGTTCATCGATATGTGCCCATAAGTTGTTTGCATATCATATTTCCATGTCGCTGTTTGCACGTTGCATGTTTTCATCACATCTTCGCTTGAGCATATCATCTCATCATTTAGATCGTTTCCATGTCATTCATGCATCACATTCATTTTAACAGGAGAAAACCCAAAAATCACTCTTTTGAATATGAAGGTGAAATCAATTCAGTTGAATTGCCAAACTTAGGATTTTTTTTCATGAAATTTAAGGTACCGAAAGGATATTAATTTTTAATTAATGAAGTCCCAAACTCAAAATCTTTTGTTTGTAAAAATAAAGTTTTTCTTTCGATACTTTATTTAGGTTCCTAATCAACTTACTGAAAATGATTAACGGTGATTCCAAATTTTAATCATTTGAATATAAATCAAAGTTGTGATTTGGTAAAGCTTGGGAGACCCTATTATGTTAGTCAACTAATTAACATAATAATCCATAACCTAAAAGATTTTTTATTTTTAGGTCGCGACACTATTTCATTAATATTTTCGACCAACATGGCTCACCAGTGTGCCCATCAGCATGTTATCCCAAAAACAAGGTGTCTATAAGTTTTTGCCCGAAATATAAACCCTAAATTGACAATTCGACTCTAAATCGAGATCTTAATTTCATTTGCCCCCAAAAATTAACAGCTTAATCTTTTCTCAAGGAACACGTTATAGACATAGAAACATCCACACAAAGCCGCCTTCATGTCGTGTTCACCATCACCCACCATGAAAATCTTGAAAATGATAAGGACAATGAAACTGGCAGCAAAGGAAGGAAAAAGAACAAGCCGTGTCAACAAGCCTTGAGCTTTCGACGGAAGAAATAACAATGCCTGTCTGTCTATCGGCCTGGCGAGGGCTGGCCTCGCCTGGGCGAGGGTCACATTTGCCAACCACAAGTAGCAATTGGCCTCACTAGGCAGCGCTTGGGTGAGGGCAAGTGCCAGTGATGCCCTCCTCCCTAGATCTAGAGAGGCCGACCTTGGCCTAGGCAAGAGCAAGGTTCACCTGAGTGAGGGCAAGGGTTTGCCTCTTGTTGAGGAGGTTGACCCTCGCTCGGCAAAGCCAATCCGCACGTAGGCGAGGCCCGACAAGGCCTTGAGCTTTCAACGGAAGAAATAGCGATGCCTGTCTATCAGCCATAATGCACCTAGCCCTCTATAACTCTTCCTCAAGCCTATCGTTAGCTTTGAATCTAGCAGCCCACTACTTTGCCTGAGCACCAATGGAGGCTCGGAGGTAGCGGATGGAAGAGTTGAGCACGAGTGTGCATGCTGTAATTGACATTTGAGTGACGTGCGCGACGGCGGCGGCGCGGCCTATAGCTCTTCGCTTGCTCCATCGCTTACCGCACCTCCATTCGCCTCCCAGCCTCCTCCGCCATCAAAGGAAATAGCACCACTCTCTGTGCTGTGGCTCATTCCATTCTCTTACCTTTCATGTTTTTTGGCGAGCCGCAAGTAGGAGGAGAATGTTTGCGTTATTAGAAGAACATTTCAATATTACGATTTATGGGTACGAGTTGTTTATGTGTGAGATGAACTTATGAGGTTAGTTGTCCGATGGATATATATATATATATATATATATATATATATATATATATATATATATATATATATGACATAGTAACAAGATGACTCAATATATAAGATGTATCAATTTTCTATAATAGGTTGATGATAGATTATGTTTGAGGTTGTGTCCTTCAAATGAAAGGACAACTGTGTCCCTGTTGATGAAAGTACATAAACCTATTATATTAGTACAAGTTCAATTTTAAACCTTATTATATTGGTATTAATTCAGTTTATCTAGCTAATTTAGGTTTAAAATCGCTCACGTGAACGTTGGCGATGTCACGTAGAATGACCGACACTAAACGTAAATATTTTTCAAAATAATTTTGTGATTTGTTCCTTTTTCTCTTTTCCTATTTGTGGCTACCATGGCTTGCAAGGGCTGGCCTCGCCTGGGCAGGGTCACATTTGCCGACCACAAGTAGTAGTTGGCCTCACTAGGCAGCGCTTGGGCGAGGGCAAGTGCCAGTGATGCCCCCCTCCCTAGATCTAGAGAGGCCGACCTTGGCCTAGGCAAGAGCAAGGTTCACCTGAGTGAGGGCAAGGGTTTGCCTCTTGTTGAGGAGATTGACCCTCACCCGGCAAAGCCAATCCGTGCCTAGGCGAGGCCCAACAAGGCCGCCCTAGCCTAAGCGAGAGTCGGTCTTACTAGATTTGGCGATGGGGGCCTTGTTGGTACTTGAGCACTTCCAAACCAAGGCCAATACTCACTGTCACCTGCAAAAAGAAAGGGAAAGAAAGAAAAGTCAGAAAACTATAGATAAATATTCTACGTCAACGCCGACTGTTCCACGTGGTACCACCGGGATTCACACTAACGACTTCTAACCTAAATTGGTTGGATGAGTTGAATTACTACAAATGCAAAATGGTTTAGGACTAAATTATTCTAATTGAATAGTTTAGGACTGAATTTGTACCAATGTAATAAGTTTATGATTTTTTTTTGTACTATGGATAAAACAGGTGCCATGACGATGCTTAAATGAGAAGCAAGGTCTAAGATAAAGAAGAAACACTAAAGTGCGATTAAAAATATAAACTTACATACCTAATAACAGCCAAAGCAAGACGAAAGTGTGATTAAAAAACATAATTTACACTCCTAGGAACTAGGGGTGTACAACTGGATCGGGTTTACCCGAACCTGGATCGGACCACCGGAAAAACAGGATCGGGAATCGGTTCTTGTTCAAACTGGTTTGGGAACCAATTCCAATTTTTGAGAACCGTTGAAATTGTTTGGTTCCCAATTCTAAGTGAAGACTCACCCAAACCAGTTTTAAAATCGGTTTTCAATTCTTTATGTATGAATTTTCAGATCTTTTTTGAGAGATTTTGCACTAAGTAGATTGGCTCGTGATATCACTCTTGGAGGAGGGGTTATGCTTGCAAGTTTCAAAGTGGGTTTCGAGTCTTTTGGCAGCAGACAAAAAGGAGAGATTATCAACAGATTTTGGTGGTAGTCCGATAGGAAGACTTGCACTTATTAATTCAACGTTCTGGAGGATCATACTATTAGCTATTATTATTTTTTGGATTGTTCCTTTTGGTGAATTGTAACTTTTATTGATCATATTAGGGATTGTTGCTTTTGACGAATAATAAGTTTTAATTATTCATCTTTTATTTTGGATCATTTCATCGATGCTCATATTATTTTAATGAAAAAATGGAATTAGAAAAAGAAACATAAGGAAACAGGTTCTCAGATAGATCATGGAACCAAATCAAAATAGGATTTGTTCCAAAACAAATTCTAGGATAAACAGAGTAGGTTCTCATTCTAAAAACTGGGACTAGTTATAATAGGGTTTGGTTTAAGGTCTAGGTCTAGACTCCACCCACATCAACCCATGCTCACCCCCCTAACAACAGGCAAAGCGCTCTCGCTTTTGTGCCTTCATTCACATTCCACGAGTCTACCATCTCCGGAAGATGCTTAACACTGACAGGTGCGACGAGGATGCTTGAATGAGAAGAGAGGTTAAAGATGAAAGGCTAAACCGTGATTAAAATATTAATATACATCCTTAACAACAGCCAAAGCAAGGCTAAAGTGTGATTAAAATATAATTAACATCCCTAACAAAAGCCAAAGCGCTCTGGTTTATCCGATACGGACCATACGACCTCAGCTCGAGTCCTGTTGCTTCTAAACGCCTTTACACTACGCATTGCTTTGACACCTGTCTGTTGCATGAAGCAGACGTCCGTTCCTATCTCATCGTAAAAATTTCTAGGTATTATCGACTCTCTGCCCTCAATGGTCATCTTCTCTGTTACTATGTTCTCCGGTTTGCATATTTATGCACTCATTCATTGTTGCCCTTCTGTAATACTCATGCTGACGAAAACACATTTCCTTCCAGGATCTGGTGAGAGAGTAAGGATCAAATGGGAAGTTCGGAAATTCTTGCACAAGTCCAGAATTTATGGATGAAATCAATCTCCAAGTGGCGATCCTTGCTAGCCTATTTCCTGCAAGTGTTTCTCATCTTTTTCGCGCCCATTCGAAGAGGAGGTCAGCCTGGTGGATCACGACTCTCTTGTGGTCAGCTTACTTGGTTGCTGACGCAGTTGCCGTCTATGCCTTGGACTCATTTCCAAAGCCCAGATCAATGGCGGTACTTCAGACCCCAGGCTCATGCACATGGTGAGCTTTTGGCTTTCTGGGCTCCATTTTTCTGCTACACCTCGGAGGACCATACACCATAACTGCTTTCTCGCTCGCGGACAATGAGCTGTGGGCTAGGCACTTGCTTAATCTCTTATTCCATCTACTCACTGCATGCTTTGTGTTTTACCAATCCCTCCCCAGTAACAAGCTAATCGTTCCAGCCATCCTCATGTTATTGGAGGAAGCATTAAGTATATGGCGCGAATACGTGCTCTGTATCTTAATAGCTTCGGTACACTCCGCGGTTCCTTGCTCCCATGTGCTGATGCTGGGCCAAACTATGCCAAGATCATGGAAGAATGCAATGCCGGGAGGATGCCAATATCCAACCTTCGACAGCGTCATTGCCAAGGGCCCGACATCATTCCCCTCATGTAAGAGCGGAAGGTGAGAAAATTTTGGACGAGAGAACATGATAAAAGAGGCCTTCTTTTACTACGAAATGTTCAAAGGCCTCCTTGTGGATCTCATCTTCAGCTTCGATGAACGCATAATAGCATGCGATTCTTCAGCAACGTAACTGCAAAGGATGCTTTTCGGGTCATCGAGGCTGAGCTCAACTTCTTCTATGATCTTCTTTATACTAAGGCTGCCATTGTTCACTGTCCATCAGGGTACATTATCGAGCTATCCAAGTTGCTGCATTGTTGCTGCTTTTGCAAGTTTCCATGTCCTGAACAAGCATGGTTTTCACGAACATGATGTGCAGATTACATACGGCTTGCTCCTTGGAGCTATTTGCGTGGAAGTTGCCATCCTTGTTATGATCGTTTTCTCTGACTGGACCATCGCGAAAATAGGGACATCTGAGCAACATCCAAGAAGTTTGTTTCGAGGAAGCATCTTCGTCAAGTTCCTCTCAAATTCAAGTCTGAAGGTTCACCACTTGCATTGCATATACTCAGTGATAGATGGTCTAAATCCGTCTCCCAGTACAATTTGATAGATTCTCGGCTGAGGAGGTGGCCAAAATGGATTGAGAAATGATAAATGCTCGGTTGAGAAAGTGGCCAAAATTGATTGAGGAACTCCTTGGTCTCATCCCTCTTGGAGAGTGGCTCGATGACTTGAAGTCTCGACGAGTGGAAAGATACAGTGAAAAATTAGGTGAAATGATTTTTGATGAGCTGAAACGGAAGGCATCATTTGCAGATGATTTGCCAAGCATAAAGGAGATGTGTGCTGCCCGAGGTAAATGGGCTCTGGAGCACACTGAAACAGGGGAAGGTTGCGAAATCTTACTTCCATTCATCTGCGATATCGATTATGATGAGAGCCTTTACTGTGGCACATTGCCACCGAACTCTGTTACAACTCCGACACGGATGAAAGTACAAACCAACACCGGGAAAGCAGTAAGGTCTTGTCAGATTACATGCTTTATCTTGTGATCAAACAACCTGGCATGATGTCTGCAGTGGCTGGTATTGTCCAAATAAGGTTCCGAGACACTTGTGCCGAGACGGATAGGTTTTTTGGAGAAAAAATCTTTGGTGAGGGCAAAACGAACATGACGAACGAATATGCCTGCCAAAGTCTCCTTTCTGTTCGTACAACAAGGAAGCCAGCTACAGTGAAAGGAGACAGAAGCAAGTCTGCGCTTTTCGATGCATGTATTCTCGCCAAAGCATTGCTGAGTATTGAAAGGGAAAATAGGTGGACGATCCTGAGTGAAGTGTGGGTGGAATTGCTGGCGTATGCCGCGATTCAGTGCAGACCGAGCATGCATGCTGAACTACTCAGCAAAGGAGGAGAACTTGTCACCTTGGTTTGGTTATTGATGTTTCATCTTGGCTTAAGCAAACAGTTCCAAATAAAGGGAGTACCGCTCATACGTCGGCGACCTGATGGACTGTTGCCAAGTCGGCGAAAGACGAGGCTGCTACGTGCAAATTCCATTCAGAATGTCATTGTAGGAATCTCACCTTGATATCACTTTTGTTTCGTTTCTTATTGTAGTAGATGTGCTTATTTGCTCTGACTGCACATTAGTGAGTGTCCTTCCTGGAAATTCTAGTTGTTCATATAATCGCTGAAATGTCCGCGACTGTCTAACACAGTTTTGGTTTGAAATGGTTGAAAAAGTAGACCGCAACTAGGCCAAACCAATTGGTCTATTCTTTCTACTACCCGACCAAAACCAAACTGATGAACCTTGGTTTGATTTCGTCTGGATTATGTTTTCCTCGAACACCCCCAAGGAAACTTTTTTGTTCTTGCACGACTAAGTTGAACATAACATGGGTACCTAAAAAATATAAAGAAGAGAATATCACCAATTATTTTACCTGATCACACTTCTTTGGGATTCAATACCCATCACAATCGAAGGAGATCTATCTTACCGAACTAACAACATGGACCAGGAATTTCCTACCATACTAGCACTAGAGAGGATTTTATGGGGCATCTTTAGTAATGTCCTACTCATAAGCTCGTCAACCTATTGAAGTTCACTAACACTAGTGTGGTATCTCACTATGCTCTCTTCCATACAGAATTCGTTTAATAGCTTTTGAGCACAACTCTATGCTACCATAAGTTTGCAGATGCTTTAATCGTCCTATCATTCTCCTTTTTCATAAATGCTCTCATCGGATACTGCACCGGAATCTAACTCGTGGCTCAATGCAAACACCCAAGTCCTTGAATCGCCCTATTATCTAACGCGCATTAAATTTAAGCTCCATCGTTTTAGTACTTAATCACAAATGGGGACATGGGTTGATAGTCCAGACAAGACAGACCACCTCCCAAAGTAGTGGAAATCTCTGTCCATTTCCTATCGACTTTGGAATTAGAAGATACTCAGAGAGAGCTGTTGCCGCAAAAAAAAAAAAAAAAAAAGAATGCTTATGCATATGACACCTCTTATTCTCTTTCCTTGTATGGAGGAGGTAGGAGCAGAGCCCATCTCGTATACTAGTGAAAAAGGGTTTCCTCCTGAACCGGGCGGATGGAGCCTCCGCAATAGGTGCAGTCCAACACATAGTTCGGCCATTGCATTGAGCGTCTCCTCAATAAAGACTGTTCATTGTCTACCAGGTCCGAAGAGCACATTCAAGTTAATCGAATGTTCAGAGCTAACAGACCACACAAAAGTACAATATAATTGAAACAATAGCCTGATGTACAAACGTAACAGTGCAATGCGGAATGCTTGCTGCATCAGTTTCCGCTTCCACAAACCATTTCCCAGGCTCCGAATAGAAAAGTACCAAGCAAAGCTGCAACATGTTTAAAAAAAGTATTGGGAAAAACTTCCTGTTGGCGCAAAATAAGGAACTGATCTAGCACACCCGGAGGAGACCCCGGGCAGACATTCCAACAGCAAGAAGCAGGAAATCTGCCTCCAGATCGCGCACATGCTAATGATGGCTTTGCATGCAATAATACTATATACGGATTTTAATATTATCCATTGCAGATCCTCGTCGGTGCTGGACTCCTCTCGCACCAAGGTCACACTCACATATGACCTTTACAATGCCCAATGGTGAATAAAATCAGCTATAAACTTTGCCGAGAATAATGGATCTTAAATTTTTCCTACAGCAGTCAGCATTGCAAAGTAAGGGCCATTAAAATCCACCCCTAGAACACCACAAAGAACGGATTTCTAGGTAACCAATTCCCTTCATCCATACCTTCGCCACATCCGCATGAGTTGGCTTTTTTTTCTTTTTTCCATATATTCCAAAGAACAACAGCATCTCCATAAAACTACCTTCATACTCTTTAAGTACCTGAGAAATGAAAATTGTGATGAGAGAAATACTCAAAGCAAAGAGGATGCAGTGACTCAAGCAGCTAATAATATCCAGCCACATGCACAACATACCTGGCGGCGCGTGCCACTGCCTAGTTTAAAGAGAGGGATAAAAAAAAATTCGGCGAATATAGTATGGCATGATGAGGCGGAACGTGCTTGTCTGCTCCTGGGAAAGGGAGGGG
>JAGVVM010012605.1:0-12132 GCA_019149425.1 Psidium friedrichsthalianum
TTTATATAGCACTAGCACTTTATCAAAGCCAAGTGCAGGAAATTTTTTTCAAAACTCAACTTTCTTTTATAAGTGAAAGGGTGCTAAGGGTTCTAAACTCTACCATTCGGTGTGCACTGAACACTTAAAAGTACGGGTTCATAGATAGACTGGTCCTCCTAAAAATCCTAAATCCTAAACACCACAGAAGTCCAGCAGTATATATATGTTGAGGTAATAAATGCAATCCTATAAATCTGATAGAGAATTCTAATGAGATAACAAATCGCCATACTAAAAGCTAGTTATTATGCACACACGCAAGCGCATATATACATATATGATGATTCTAGCAGAACTTACAGCTTTCTCGTCTTCATCTAAGAAGTTCAAAATGTTCTGCTGTTTCACTTCAGCTCTGTTCTTCCTGGATGACGTGAATGACTGCGGAGCCCACCCTGAGATTTTTGCAAGAGAAATTGAAAATAAAGGTTTATCTGGTACATGTTAGCATTCCGGTCAAAAGATGAGACATACCCTCTTTGGTACCCACTGTATTGTAATATCCAGCAGAAAAACCTCCAGTAAATGCACCATGGAATCTTCTCCGTCCTTCTTCGTCTCTGACCTGGAGAATTGCAGAGTATAAACTAATGTCTGTGCAGTCAGCTTCAATAAAGAAAGTGTCTCTTATATATGACAATTCAACTTCTGTATGTGCAGACCAAAAACTTACAATCTCACTGCATATAAGCCCATTCCCAGAACTTGCATTGAACACGAGATCAAAGCATTTTTCAAAAAGTAGAAAGGGGGAAACTTTCCTATGTTATTTGCTATCAATACTTGAAAATCCACAGAATTCAACCAGCGAAAGAATGCCAGGAAACAGTCAATTATATCCTTCGTCTGTTTGTAACCCAAAACAACATCAGGATTAAGTATCAAAATGAATGGGGGTCTACGCCAGTCTTAATAGTCTAATATTCTCCGCGGCCCAACATGTCATAGCTTTTCATTGAGAAACTAATCAACCAGGCTACACAGGTCACTTATCTAAACGACCTTCCACAGCCATCATCATTGCCGCAAGCAAAAACCTACAGCTGATGTACGTAATTCCGGTTCATTCTCTGATATGAAAAACCGGTAAAGCACAGAGACTTCGCAGGGACACGGGAACTTCAAATACGGAACACATGTTTCCACATATTTCCAATATTCTGACAGAGCAACGTGAAAAAAAAAATGCTCAAAAGGAGGAGAGTTACCTCCTGCTTCCACGCGGGCAAGGATCGCAAATTACCGGAGGCTTCAGCGAGGGCCTTCTTCTTGCGGCTCGACACCCCCTCCTCGCGCTCAATCGGCGTGCCGACGAACACGAAATCCTCTTCGTCCGAATCCATTACCATGTCCGTCGGATTGAATCAATTAGCAGCGATGCAGTGAAACCCAGGACAAGGATTGAAGGATCGAGCGGAAGAAACGGTGAATTTCTAGGGTTTAATCGAGAAGAGAAGAGAGAGAGCAATCGAACGCGCGGACCTCGCGAGTCGCGCGAGTGTCCAAGGCCATGGAGGCTAGACAGACGACGAGATTCTGGAGAGTGATAGTCCCCGCGGGCAGTAGACGGAGGAATGCCAAAACACTTCTCTATTTTGGGGTCGAAACATTCAATAATTTAGAAAATATTTTTAAATAAATTTATTTATTTTTTACGAAATTATTTAGAATAATTAATAAAGTATTTTTTACTGATTAATTATTTCAAGCGATATAGATGGTCATTTTCATAAAAAAAAATATTTTTTTTTGTTAAATCGTTCATTTTTATTTCTAATTCTATCCATTAGTTTTTGTAATGCAATCCGGAAAAAAGAGAAGGTGATAACCGTTTAAATTTTAGTTCATTGAAATTTTATTTTTTTCTATGAAAAATTTCAAATAAAGATCTGAAGTGCCTTTATTTTCTCAAATAAGGACCTAAAGTGCATCTTATTTTAAATAAAGACTCAAGTGCCATATATGTTTCAAATAAAGGCCTAATGAAGGGCATTTTCGTCATTTTTTTCTTTTTCCAGTAAATAAAGGGAAAGAAACAAAGGAAAAAATAAAGAAAATGGAAAAAAAAAATAAGGAACGAAAATATCTTTGGTCGGACTCTTTTTTCAAACGACGATGGCACTTCGATCCTTATTTGAAATTTTTCATTTTTCTTTACATTGACCATTGTATTAGCTTATTACTTTTATAAGAAACGATAAAAAATTTTAACTTTTAGGCAATCACGTACATTTCAATGGAGCAATTCAAATCATTCTATTACATGTGCATTCAGTTTTTACACAAGTTTTTGCTCGGTTTTTCTTCCTAGTTCAATCAATTTTTTGTCCAATTCAATTGATTTTTCAATTGCCACACTAAATCGCAACTTCAAGACGACTTATCTATGCTAATATTTGGAGATTATTGGTAAAAAAAATAATATATTTAGGTAATTAAGCATTTCCTAGAATACATGCGAGTGAAAGAAAGGAAAACTTTAGAATTTTCGACGCCCTTCCTGTTTTCTGTCCGTGCCCTCATTTCCCACGCATATCGTGAATTAATAGGGATTTGGAATCTCAAAACGTGGCAACCTATGATGAATGCATGCATTAGACGCAAGCCAACCATACACATATCAATGTATATAATTTTTCGCTGAATTTCAATTTTGGTTCATGTATTATGTTTCATTATAGTTTATAATGCAAGGACAAACTTTAATTACCGTCTAAATAATGAGGGGATGTGTTTAGTCTGGCAAATCCACATATGGCACCTACATGTGCAAGTTTTAATAAGAGAAAATTACAAAAAAAAAATCTTAAATTTATTTCAATGGCGTCAGTTCGGTCTTAAATCCTTTTTTTTTGGGCCAGCTGAGTCCTAAATATTTTGTACTTGTGCTAACTCAATCAATTTGGTAGACCGGCACTAGCGTTATTAATTTTTAATATTTTTATAGTTTTCTTTATATTTTTAATAACTTTTTTTCTTTTTCTTTTTTTTTGTTAGGGCTGGCACGAGGCTACCAACCACCGGGCAAGCGCTCACGACCTTTGCCCAATGGCTGATAGGGATTTGTTGGCCTTGGCCCAGCGACCAACTCTTGCCGGCCTTAACAAAAATGAAAGAAAAGAAAATGACAAGAAAAAAATTATTAAAAAATATTCAAAAAATCCAAAATAATTAAAAATCATCCTCGTCAACGTCAACCGGTTAAATGGACTAAATTAACACAAATGCCAAAGGTTTATGACTTAATTGACAAAAAAAAAAGGTTTGGAATTGAATTGGTTCAATTACAATATGCTTACACTTTTTTGATAATTTCTCCATTTCAATAAAATTACATTTTTGGTCCACGTGCTTTTAGGACTATTCAATTTTAATCCAACAAAACTAGTCCTCGTGTTATTTTTCAACAAAAGTCAATTTCTTTCATCCCATCTTAGTCCAAGGTTGCATGGAAAGATCGAATAAAAACCACATATCAAATGGTAATTCATATTTCGACCAAAAAAAAATGGTAATTCATATATTTACATGTCTGGCCAATCTAATGGAAGGTCTTGTTAAGATAAATGTCAACGTGCGCAGGTTTTTATGATAAATATGATGTTGATACTACCATTTGAAGGTTTCTTATAAACTCTCAATATTATTTTAGCCATAAATAGCGAGTTAAATGCGATTAAATTATTTTAAAACGATCCTTGTTTTTCCTAAAAGCAATGCTAGATGCTTTCTATATAGAGCTATATAAAAAATGTGAATGTCAATCTCACTGCCTATGATGAAATTCATCTCAACGATGGTAACCAATCAAATCGCCGCACTTGCAAACGCGGGAATCGTCAATCAATGCTTCGTTTCAAATTGACATGTTCATAAAGTAACTGATAAAAGCAAGATAAAAGAAATCGAGTCTTTATTTAATAATAGTTCAAGGACTAAGTTTATAAATAAAAGTACAAGGACTAAAATGGTTCATTATTAAAAGCACGAGGACCAAAAATGTAACATTTCAGAAACCTGCGGAGATAGGCGCCATGTGTCGATTTGCAAGTGCTGACTCAACATATTCCGACCACGTGCAGTAAAAAGTTGAATTTTGTGCTTGAATTGTTACCAGAGATGAGTCGAAAGGACTAATGTGCTTGAAATATAGTATGAGGACCAACAACTGAATTCGTACAATAGTAAGGGGACAAGTTTTATAATTTCCTTGCCGGTATGCTAACGATGGGATTGGGCCATGGAAACGTGTCCTTATTGGGCCTGATGGATTGGCAGGTCATGGTCAAGCATGGTCGCTCGAGATGTGGAGATCGTACTCTTCCCCGTCTCTTTGTTTTTGGCTTTGTTACGGCGGCCGATTACCATGCCGATATATCAAACCGTCATCGAGGCGGTGGTTACCCTCACTAGCCAAGATCTAGATTGAGATTCAAATATCTCTCTGTGGCGACATCCACGATAGTTGCGACCACTACCATGACAGTCAGCACAGGGGATCACGATGACGGTGGGTGTCCATCGAGTGGGACGACCATCGTGGAGGCAACGACAGGCCTACGGCCACCACACAAAGTCCCAAGCTAGATGCGATCCATGTAACCAATCACGCATTTTGTCAATTTCTTTATTTCAGACTGCCGCGACATCTCGTAAGTTTTGACAGAATTATAACAACGCTCGACGGTCATATAAGCGCTAAATTGCCCTCAGGGAAGTCGTTCGCTTCAACACATTGCATAACATATAAGACACGTTTTTTCCGCGACGTTTTAATCAAAATGGATCAAATCATTGCTAACGAGAAAAGATCAAACGCTAGGTGAGTGCTGCAAAGCAAGTTCTGACCGGCACCATACTAGCGAACTCGATTTAAAAACAAATGCAACGCATCGAAAACCATCAACTTCTTATCGATAAATTTGGGTAAAAGAACAGAACTTCCGGAGGAGGGAGCACCGTGATTTCAATTTCTTGAGTCCCCGCATGATTGGAAGATGGTCATTCCGAGTCATTTTCAAAGTTCGACCTTCGTCCGCATAAGGACAACATCGACGGACATAAGGACGGGATGCTGATCCAGTCCGATGTTGGTGGCGTGCCGAGGCGATTTCGTTTGGTGGTGGGGGACACGGGGGCCCACGGATTCGCCGAGGTGTCTCTGTCTATGTCTATGTCGGACGTGTCCCATTCGGAGAGAATTTTGGAACCGGGGGCCAACCAAGGGACGCCCCGCAGCGGGAGATGTCAGCACCCGGGTATGTTGTACGGTTGTAGCAGCGTAAGCCCTTCACCCCCCGACAAGCACAAGAGGTCCAGAGAGTCCAGTGTTCGAAACCCCCAAAAGATATAGAATCGACTATTATTGTTGGTCTTTCGCTCGACTTATGAGAATTTGAAAACACATCTCTATGCCGCTGCAAGATAGATTGACTTGGGATAGGCCGGGGCTCTTCTCCGGCCACCGTCTCGGCGTGGACCGTGACGACATTTTCTGCCTCGCCGCGCGCGTGTCGTCACGTGAAAAAATTATCAATTTTTAAGACCCAAGAAGGACGATGAGGGTTCTCATCTTGGCAAATGCTAATTACGAGGAGAATGTGCTAAATGGTCGTCCTTCTTTTGGGCGTGGCAAAATCTGGTTTAGAATAATAATAGAAGCGGCGTGGACAGAAACAACAGTTCAGACTTCGTGTCTTGATCTTAGGGCAAAACTGCAATTCATCGTTGCTGCTTTTGCCATTCAAAGTCAAAAAAAGAGTCGGTCAAGCAAAATCCCTCCTTCCTCCTCTCCCAATCCCGAACCCTAGAAAGCGAAACTTCACACCCCATTGTCCCCTCCCCTGCCTTTGATTCCTTTCCTTTAACCCCTTTTATGTTTTCCCCATCCCCCTCCCGTATCTCTGTGAAATATGTTGGTGGGCCAGGAGTGTGTCTCTTATTTCAATGATTCTCTTGTACTCTACTAACGACTAATGGACTAGAAACGCAAAGTTTTTAATTGGACCAGCCCCCAAAGTTTCAAGTTCATTAATGAGAACGGAACCAAATCCTCATTTACTTCTCCTCCTCCTTCCTCCTACCTCTTCCTGGACATATGAATGCCGCTCATGGGCGTGACACTCCTCAAGGACTTCTCTACAGAGACACTTCCACTGACCAGAAGTCGTCGGAGCCGAGAGGACGACCAAGAGCAAGAGCGAGACCGTGCTCTGCAGGCGAACGATGAAAAGGAGAGCAGCGGTCGAGGACATGAAGAGCAGGCTGCGACCTGACCGAAGCAGCGAGAAAGGTCGTCGTCCACCCACGACTCGGTCTCTCCATCCCCAACCGCCAAGAAGAAGCTACTCCAGGCCATTGCGTCCTCCAAGCTCCGCTCAATCTAGCCTTGACTCCGTCCTGCGTGTTGGAGTTCGGGATCCGAGTTGGTCCTCTCCAGTTCGGCCGGGCGGCCTCATTCGGGCGGCAGCGGCGGCCTGGGTCGAGAGTCGTGGGCACATCTTCCGTCCGTGCCTACGAGGCCACTCCTGTTCTCGTTGCAGAAAGACGCGACCTCTCAGCCCGCCTTCTGTGTCGAGCTCCGACGACCCCCATCAGCGGACTGTCCGGGTAGATGGCCTCCGGTCTGGTCCGTATCGGCTCGGTGCGACAAACCGGCCCAGAACAACAGCGCAACGGCGGCAGCAATACATAACGCAAGAGGTTATTGGAAGAACCCTGTGGAGGACTCTCTGCAACGGCAAGCATGTGGGTTTGCAGGCAAGGAGAGACTGTGGGCCCAAAGATGGAAGGTCCTGAAGGCAGTGGAGCCCATTTCGATTGGGTTCTGGCGTTCTGCCGCGGACGGTGAGAACAGAGGAGGAGGTATGGAGGAGGCCATGAGAGTGGTTGGTCCAAGCGGCGGTGAGGGCGAGTGATGTACATGAGAGCCAAGTTTGAGAGGATCGTTGGCAGAGACTGCGAGGCCTTCTACATGATGAATCCAGATTGCAATGGGAGCTCCTGAGCTCAGTGTCTATCTGCTCAGGGTCTGAAGCAAGCGAATGCCATGGAAGCTGCTCTCTCTTTCTCGGAGCTGAGTCCCCCGAGAAACTTCTTTTCTTTTCTTTTCTTTTTCTGGTCTTGGGCCTTTCGGTTCTGGTACAAGAATGCACTAATGTGACCTTGTTTAGCTGATCTTCGAATCTGAGGCCTAGTTTTTTCTTTCTTCTCTCCTCTGTTTTTCGGTCTCTGTTTCCTCTGGGTCAGTTTGCTTGTTATGTTCTTTGCTTTCTTGGGAGGTAGGGAATGGTATACGTTGGGCGGGGTATAATGTGTTTTTTCTCTTTTGGGGGGTTGGTGGGCAGTGGGGATCAGACGAAGTTGTATATTATAGTTTTCTAGTGAGTAATCATCAATGACGAGGAGGAAGAGGAGGGTTTATGCAGTCAATTTAGCTGCTCGCCTTATTCTTTAATGCCATGCCATTCATTTTCCGTTGCCTGAATTTGATCTCTCAGGTAGATTCTTGTCTCGACTCGACATGTATTTCTCCTTTCCTATCTGCTCTTTTCTTCAACCCTGCGCCTGAATATTTCATGCCCTGTCTGGTCCATCATCTTCACAGCTTCTGCATAACGTCATATTAGTTGAGTTTATGCCGATGATCTGGAGAAACGAATGGCCCCGTTTCGAGTCCCCGTCTCGATCTTGCCCCAGCCGGAAAGACAGGACGCGAGAAGTCCCCAATCTTTGCTGTTGGCACAATCAAAGATTGGATCCTTCAGCATTGACATGTTGATCCACGAACTGAAGAAACTTAAAAGCTTTGAGCACTTGGTCTTAAAGTGGGAAGATGTTCCAATCATGACATTGTGTTGTATGATTTTTGAGTGGACTGATCCAAGGTATATTTATTGAAATTCAATCATAGAACTCATCAAAAGCAGGCTATATGCAAAAAAAAAAAAAAAAGGAAAAAGGAAAAATCCCAATCACTGGCAAGATTGTGCAGTCGAATTTTGGCTTTTGTTTTCTAACCTTTATCCCGTTTGACTACTTTCCACCCTGGCCATCCTTTTTCCTTTTCCAACTTTGGAACTCCATTTCTGCTCATTTTAGTGGCTGCACTATTGCCATTCAAAGTAAAAGCTCGCCACTTTGTGAATTTATGTGCAAGTAATAGGGGGCCAAAGTGTCTATCCCTCGCACCCATAAAAGAGCACGTAGGAAGCACGTAGGAAAATGATTAATACTACGAAAAATCTTAAATTTATACAAATGCGATAAATGTATTCTAGATTAATTTTTTTGACCGCGAAAATCCTCAAGCCGATATACCCGTAACAAATTTATCATCGATGACCTACCTATCCTTAAATTTGATTGATGCCCTCAAAAATCTCTAAATTGATACAAGTACGACAAACAGAGGGCAAAATCTCAACTGGTGTACCGTCAACCTTCACGTGTCATCCGACTCAATAATTTGACGGTAAACTTTAAGGATGACTAACCGAGGGTATATTTGTCACGGGTCTATCAGTTTTTTGAGTTTTTTTTTTGTGGTAAAAAAAATTAATTTTGAGTAAATTTATTACAGTTATACCAATTTGGGGTTTTTGATGTTATTAAATCTTAGAAAAATGATAAGCCTATCCACAAGATGGGAATCATTCGCAGGACTCCAATCTTATGTCCCCTGTTTTGGGTATCACCTGCTTTCGTGAACATAAATTGCTCAGAAGACGCCCCTGTTTCTCTAAAATCGTGGAACACTTGAAAAGATCGCAACCCTCTTTCGTTTTTTTTTTCCTTTTTCTTTCTTGGTTCTTGTCGGTAGACCCTCCTCGTCGCAATGCGGTCGCTTGGGGTAGCTTGTGTCATTGCAGCTGTGTGGATTGTCGACCCCATTTCGAGCTCTCGCCTCCATCTCCTGGCGACTCTGTCTCTGCGGCGACCTGAAAAGGAGAAGGGGCGAGCTCAGGAGATGTGGGTTACAGCTGGGACAAAAGAGATCCGTTGAGATCGACGACCCCCTCCCCTCTACCCGCAAAACCGAGGAGAGGCCCTTTGGGGGGGTTTCATAATCTGCTCATCATTCTTCAAAAGATTCCTAAAGTCAGATCGCTGTTGGCTAAAGCAAAGCCCATTTAAACGAAAGAGATTGGAACCCCACCGGCCGTCGGAGACCCGGTTCGGTTTTCATTTCAGCACTTTTCATTCTGATCTAATCGGTGTATGCGCAATGACCACTGTTCTTTAGGATACGTGTGTGATTCGCTAGGGTGACTAAACAATCCAGGAAGGGTCTCGACTTGCGACAAAGAAATCTTCCTCTTTTCCCCGAGCAATCGTTCAGATTTATCGTTATAACGGCCTTTTGGTTTCAGCCGATGATAGGGCTTGGGGCTAAGTCAAACGCTCATCGCGAGCGAATTCGATTATCCAACGTCGGGAAAAAGCGTAGACCCGCGATGGCCGTTGAGGATGGATTTTTGAGTTTGATCAAGTGGCGAAACAACTTGCATCGTGCTCCCATGAAGCGTTAGATAACTTCCTGATGAGCATTAGACACCACTATGGTGGCCGACCGAGTATTGCAAGGCCTATTCTCATGTGATTTTGTATTTTGGTCAGCCCGCTTCTTCTCTTTTTCTTCTTTTTTTTAAGTTTTTTTTCTTGAAGTTAACAACAAGGGTTTGAAATCTGCTGCGAAATGGGACTGGAGACACTATTGGCGATGGGACATAAAGTTTGCCAAAATGGCACTCGGGAAGCCCACCAAGAGCGGCTGACTGTCTGCGGCCGTCTAGGAAAAATTGGGTCTTCTTTGGTACGATCGTTCTCGTTTTTAGGCGAAACAATAGTTGTGCCCATGAGCGCAAATGTGAGTCGGGTTCAATGCTTTTTTCGAGAAAGAAGCATATAATGCTAAGTAGTGAAGCATTAAGGCCCGGTTTTTGTTTCTTTTGTTGAGCCTACCATGTTTGAAAAATGAGGGTAAATGCTAAAGGTTGCCTACCGAGCTCGATATGATTACGAGCTGCTGCGTGATTCCCCACCTAGCTATAGCTTTAGGTGGGTCTTGATCTTTGGTTTTAGCTTAATGTGGCGAGGTGATTGCACTTTAGTGGAAAGAAAAAGGATCGGTAGGCCTCGGGATGTTCATGCCATATACAACTAGAAAGGATTAAATAAGCTGAATTGGTGTTGGGGGGTGGGGGCATTGACATCTCGTATTGGAATAATTATCGAGAGATATCTCTGTGTTTGCTTCAGATCTGAATTGAAGTCGTGCTTTTTTCAACGGCAAAATGCGAAGCACGGTTTCCAAATTTGAAGCCGCTTTTCATATTTGGCCATGACTGGCTCGTTCATGGCCGTGACGGGGCAAGGTCGAGGTCCCGATGGCCATGGACGGAGTCCATATATTAAGAACGAAAAGTAGAGGAAGTAGAGGTTGCGCTTACGAAGACAAAGCCGACCTTGAGGACGGCAGAGATAAGGCTCGAGCATGTTCGACTGTGGACGAGCGCAGACGATTTTGGACATGGAAGGCCAAATCTCGAGAGCTGAAGAACGACGAGACGAAGAAAATAAGGGGAAGCCGGCCATGCTCAGCTTAAACGCAACAATGGTCGACATGGTTACGGTGCCAAGGACTCCACTGGTGGCGACAGAGTGGGAGGAGCGGGGTTTGAGTACTTGTGGATCGAAGAGGAAGAGAGAGATCGGAAAGCAAAGAGAGAAAAGATTCTTACTTAAATTCCACCTCAATTGCTAACACGAATTGATGGACGCATGTCAATATGTCGGTGGATATGATTGAAAACATATATGCTACATACGATGTTGACACGGTGATATCAAACCACTGAATATTTTCCCCAAGAAAAGAGAGGCGAGAGCCGTTTTCGTCTAACTTTGCGGTAGTGTTCTAGCCTATTCCGAATTTAGAGAAGGAGAACCGATGTCTTTCGTGCTCCTAGCGTCTTCGATTCGATTCGGCTCGAGATGAGGAAAGAAATGAACGTAGATTTAGAGAGGCGCGATGAAGAATTTGTGGTGAAAGGATAATCAAAGTAAAATTCATGATGTGGTACGTGAAAGTGGGCTTGCTCTCTAAGAAGGGCAAGTTCATTTTTCAGCCCTCATATGGTCAATTGGTGATTGCACAGCATCCCGCCATAGCATTTGGGCTTTTTGCCTTTGCATGTTTGGGGGTGGGTGGAATCACATAGGCCTCGAGCTCCCTCATTTTTGCCCAAAGCTAAAAACTTTGTTTCCCCCCCCTAAACTTAAAAATTAATGGATGATCAGCCTTTATGGCAGCTGCCCTCGAGGGACCGTCGAGAGTTTGGCGGAGAGGAGGAATAGAGGGGTTCTCGTCTAGCCTTGTTCGACTTGTTCGTATTCTGGAGGTCGTGGTATAAAAGGATAGGCGAGGGATCTGAGAAGGAGGTATAGTGAGTTGTCGATACTTATTCTCGGAGGGAGAGAGGACGAAGCTGGCTATCTGGAAGGAGAGGCCAAGAGAGAGAGGAGTGTGAGATAGGGAGGGTGAGGTTAGGCAGGTGGTTCCGAGAGGGCGGGGAAAACAGCGCGCGGCGCGCCTGGATGATAGGCCGGTATTTCTATCGGGAGTGGAAGAGGGGGGGGACGGGGGGGGGGGGGAGAAGGAGAAGGAAAAGGGAAAGAAAAAGAGAAGCAAGAAAAGAAGAGGAGGAGTGAGGATGAGGAGAGAGAGAGGGAGGTGGAGAGAGCGGGGGAGATGGAGCGGCGAGCGGAGGGAGCGCATATAGGAGAGAGGGGGGGGGGAGGGAAAGGGAGATGGAGGAACTAGGGGAGGGGAGAAGGAGAGAGCGAGAGAGGGCGAGGTCGAGGAATGGGGCGGAGCGGAAGAAAGAAGAGAAGGGAGAGGGGAGGGGGGGAGGGGAAGAGGGCGAGGGAAAGGGGAGAAGAAAGAAGAGGAAGAAGGAGGGAAGGGGGAAGGAGGGGGAGAAAAGGAGGAGGGGAAGAGGACGGAGCGGGGAGAGAAGTGGGGGAGGAAAGAAAGGGGGCTCGGAGAGAGGTGGAGGCGAGGGAAGGGAAGGAGGGGAGGAGGAGGGG
>JAGVVM010012606.1:0-14787 GCA_019149425.1 Psidium friedrichsthalianum
ACTTCTGGCCGAGTCCGTTCGGGATGGGGGCCAGGATTGTCCTGAGGGAGGAAGGGCGTGAACTTCGATCGGAGGGAGGAGGAACTTCTGAGCAACAAGAGCCCCTGCTCTTGGAGACGAACCCGGTCCATAAGAAAATCCCTACCCTCGTCCACAACGGGAATCCGGTTTGCGAGTCCCTCATCATCGTCCAGTATATTGACGAGACCTGGGGTCCCGAGTCCCCTCTCTTGCCTTCTGATCCTCACGAGCGGGCCCGAGCCAGGTTCTGGGCCGACTATGTGGATAAGAAGGCAAGACAACAACGCCCAATCTTTCAACCATTTCATTATTAGTGGGTGCACTTGACATCGAAACACGACATGACAGTGCAGATAATTCCGGCGGCGCGAACCACGTGGGGGTCTACTGGGAGACGCCCAGGAGGCGGCGAAGACGGAGTACATCGAGGGCTTGAAGTGCTAGAGGGAGAGCTTGGGGACAAGGCTTACTTTGGAGGCGACAGGTTTGGGTATGTGGATGTGTCGCTAATTCCGTTTATAGCTGGTTCTATGCTTTGGAGACATTAGCCAACTTTAGCCACGAGGAAGAGTGCCCCAAGTTGGTGGGATGGGCCAAGCGTTGCATGCAGAGGGAGAGTGTGGCCAAGTCGTTGCCCGACCAGCACAAGGTCTATGACTTCATGTTAGAGTTCAGGAAGAAGCATCAGGCAAAGTAACTATTCCTGGAGTCTCGTTGTGGTCGTTTCCCGACGCTTTTGTTCCATAACCCCGCTCCTTTGAACGAGGCTTAGTTCTTTCTACTTTCGTGAGTTCTTTTTTCTACTGGAGTGTTTTTGGATCAGCTAATTACTGGTATAACGCATTTCGTTACTTCCGTTTAGCATATTATGTCTGCGTTATTTGCGCACATGTACCTCAAATTTACAATTTTCATTGTTGATGAAAATCCTTGTCATGCATTATTGACCTATTTTGCTCTCGATATTTATTTGGGTATCCTGCGTTGTCACCATTATCAAAAATGAAAATATAGCAAACGAAATTTATGTGGATCACCACAATTCGCAAGAAGTAATGTAGATTCCTTTGAGATTTTTGTTAAATAATATCTCAAATTTGAGTTGTGTGCGAAACCCAACCTATTTGGAGGATTTTGATTTTGTTTGAAATATGGTGTGACCTTTAGTTAAAATCAACGTTAGATTTGGAGGGCAGTGGAACTTGATAATATTGAAGATTTGTCTTCCGTTGGAGAACAAGAAATTATATGTTGACTAGTTTGACCGATCCAGAAAGTTGACTCTCTGACTAGATCCAGACATCAGACTCCTTTTGCAGCACAAAGAAAGTATGAAAGAAGAGGCTAACGTATAAAGCATGTTTGATAACGTCTCTGTTCTCTAGAATAAAAAACTCAAAAACATATTTAATATAGCAAATGATTTTAATTCTGATTTTACTCTTACGAATAGTTTTGGACCAAAATAAGAACAAAAAAATGTTGGTTTTTCAAAAAAAAGAGCACTTTGAAAATCACAAAAAAATTATATTATATTTGAAAACATACTAACAACTAATTTTTTTAAATACATTTTTTAAAAATTAAATTTAAAAATAAGCTTGAAAATTAAAAAAAATTAAAAGGGGAAATTAAAAATATAAAATTCAAAATTTTAAAAAATAAAAATGGGGGCAATTGAAAAATGTAAAATATTTGAAAATTTTAAAATTAAAAACATTTTAAAAATTTTAGAAACAGATGAAGAATTTTTTTAAAAAAATTCTCATCACTTGATTGTTCTTAGGACAGAAAATTTGTGCAGTTACTAACGCATTCTAATTCTTTAAAAATCATCCAGAGAATAGTATAAGAAAATATGATTTTAATCGGAATCACTTTTTTGAGTCAAAATTATTGCCTACAGTGTCTAGATATATAGTTACTCGTGGGCCCATTTAGTGATGAGAGGAAAGAAAATAAAAACTTAGGTTTGCTATCCTCCTGCAACCGTACAAAAGAGAGGAAAAGATTTTCATGGGGTTCCTTTGAGTAGACGAGCCGCCGTAGTGAGGAAAAAAAGAAAGAATGTCAAGGACGTTCTTAATTCAGCAAGCTTTTGCTTGGGCTTGAATACCTAGAAATTTGTGCTGTGAGTTTTATATTTAAATTGACTTGTTTTATTTACAAATAATGGGGTTTTGGGTTTAGTGTTGCTATGGAAAACACTCGAGATTTAGAGCGATTGTATCTATGATCCTCTGACTATTAATGGATTATTTGCTATTGGCTTTTTTTCATGAAGTGGGTATTGACACTTGTGGTGTGTTTGTTTCATGAAAAATCAAAGATTAGAAAACATTTTTAAAAATTAAACACTAGTCAACAGATATATTTTGATTATCGATAATAATTTATGCCTAATTATTATTGTGGGTAATGAAAATATTTTACATTCATTCATTTTTATGAGTGATACAAGTGTTTATTTTTTGAAAAATATTTTCAAATTTTTTATTTTTCGTGAAATAAACACACCCAACTGAACCACGTAAATCTCTTGTGTTCTTTATTATTCCTCATTTATTTCTTTGGTGATTTTTTAATTGCAAGATCCTTTTAGGTTTCGCGTTACATCTAGTAGAAATTTAAATATAAGAGCTCACAAAAACTTTTGCAAAAGAAATTGCATGAATTCTTGTCAAGATCAATCATCTATGTAAATCAAGAAATGAGCAATGGTTCCATCATGCTTGTATAGAAAGTGTGAGGAATTTGACTGGGATTGAATAAATCCAAAGGAAATGACAAGGGATCCGAGTGCTTGATACCATGCGATTAGGACATGACATGGACAAAACCTGATAATTGTTGCATATATACTTCCTCCATAAGAGTGCTATGAAACGAGCCACTGTTCACATCCAACTGTAGAAGAAGCCAATTGGTTGATAAAGCTTTGATTGAACCAATGGAAAGGTTTATAACTTGATTGTAGCTTTTTATTAGAGGTTAATGGTTTGATTGAACCAATTGAAAGTTTATGACTCGATTACATTCTGTATATAAAGTTTATATTTACATATCAGTTGAGATACATAGGCCAACATTAGCACTAGTCAATATTGGTTTTAATCACACGGTCCTGGTTTTAACAAAGAATACAAAGCTATTCTAGGCTAAGCATTGTCTCAAGGCTAAGAATTTGGTTGATTCTCAAATAAGGACATTACACTATAAATTAAGCAACTAATCAGCCCTACAATTTCTCCGATTAGTCTTTATTGACAACTAACATCAGTACTCCTCTTCAAGTTGGTCCATAAATGTCACTAATGCCTAACTTGTCAAGTGAGTTGTAGAAGATCTTGCCAGAGACAGCCTTCACAAATATATTTGCTAGTTGGTCTTTAGATTTAACAAATGGGGATCGAATTATCTTGGCATCAAGGTTTTGATTGATCAAATGTCTAATTTACCTCGATGTGTTTAGTACAGTCATGCTGGGATGGATTATGAGAAATATTGATGGTTGCCTTATTGTCACAAAATAAACTCATCTCGAAATTGGGAGCAAAACTAACCTTAGTCAGTAATCTCTTAAGGCAAAGAAGTTCACAAAGTCCTTTGGCCATTCCTCTGAACTAGGCCTCAACACTAGATAACGCCACTACCTTCTACTTCTTGCTCCTCCATGTGACAAGATTGCTTGCTATGAAGGTGAAGTAGCCTCATATAGACTTCCTGTTAGAAACACTTCCTGCCCAGTTTGCTCCTATTCTTATTGAGATGGCTATTCTTTGAGAGCAAAAGTCCTTTTCTTGGAATGGATTTCAAGTAACAAGGTATTTGAACTATCGCATCCATATCATTTTCACTAGGTGAATGCATAAGCTGACTACTTATGTCATAAGCAATATCTAGACGAGTATAGGATAAATTGATCAATTTATCTAGTAATATTTGATACCTCTCCTTATTAATTGGCACCTGATTTGGATACTCTCCATACTTGTGATTTTGAACAATCTAAGTATCTACTGGCTTACGGTCTAGCAATCCCACTTCAGACAATAAATCAAGCACATATTTCCTTTGTAAAGATATATACCTTTTTTGATTTGGCTACTTCAATCACTAAGAAATACTTAAGACCCCAGATTCTTCATTTCAAACTTGGTTACCAATCTCTTTTGGAGTCTTGAATCTCTTCCATGTCATCCCATGTGATAATCATGTAATCCAAATAAATAACTAATCTTTTCCTTTTGTCATTTTAAGAATAGAGTATGACCTGAGTTACTATGGTAGAAACCATACTTCTTCATAATCAATTGAATCGTCCAAACCATGCACGTGGTTATTGTTTTAGATCATACAACGAATGTTGCAACTTACACACAACCCCTTTTGGAGAAAACAATGCACCCTGGTGGAATATCCATTACCTCCTCAAGGTCGCTATAAAGAAAGGCATTCTTTACACCAAATTAGTGTAATGATCGGTCTAGGTTTGCTTTCTTGTTAAGTGTTTTTGGTGATTCATTGAAGGCCATCAGCTGTATATCTGAGTCAATAATACAATCCATTCTTTGTGGCATGAGGGAACAAATTAAGTAAAAGGCCTTCTAAATAGGTAGGCCAATTCGATTTTCTTTTAATTTTTATTTGTATTTTGGGCATAAGTCAAGAGAGAAATGCTTTGTTTGTGCTATGTTGGGATATCAAATTTTTGGTGAGAGAAGCATTGGGCATGGAAAAATTGAATGGGGATATAGAGGCAAAACTGGGAATAATGTATCATATGTTGTCTTATAATATAGTTTGCAGCACATATTTTGTTATATGTTGGATGTAGCTTTGGGGTCAAAAATTCAGGAAATGGTATATGAAGCTTGGCAGGTCCAAGATTTCTCTCTTTTCTTGTACTTTTTCCCGACACTAGTAAATTCCTATTGCATTCATCATATATAGTGAATTCTTTATTGCATTCTGGTTGTGGATGTCTAGTTGAAATTGCACCAGAGATTTAGTTAGCACCTATTATCCTACATGACACGATCAATGTTGATGTGAACAACTTTTTTCAATATTTTTAGTTATTTCAAATTTTACTGTATTTGTTATTATTAGTTTTTCTTTTCTTTTGTTCTTCTTTTCTTTTTTCCAACCTTGGGCCGATGAGGTCTCTAGCCACAAGTGAGGGATGGCCCTTGCCGGATTGAGTGAGGGCAACGGTGCACTCGTCCAGACTAAGTGAGGGTCATTGGCCCTAACTTGTGGCCAGCGATGGAAAGAAAAGAAAAGAAACTTTTAAAAATATATATAAAGTAATATATATATTAAAATTATGCACATCAATGTTGGCTATACCATGTAGGATGGCCAGTGTTGACTAGACCTCAACATCAACAATTTTAGACAATTGATTGGAAAGACTTAATTGACAAATCGACAAAAGATTGATAACTAAATTAGCTCAATTAAAGGGTTATGACTGAATTAACAAATTGTTGAGATACTTACAATTAAATCGACTAAATTGAAAGGGTTATGAATGAATTGACACAAGTACAATAAGTTATGATTTTTTTGGTATTTTCTCTATTTGTATGAGATGTTTATCTAGTTGCAAATTCATGGTTTCCTAAAATAGCTACCTTCAACTTCAAAGAATTTTGTTTGAGATTTGAATGGAGCTTCACTCCAAAGTATTTTTGAAGTGAAAACAAAAAGATTGGGTTAAGATTGGATAAACTTGAAAGGGATAATAATACAAATAGTTCCTAAACTTTGACCCAATGTGCAAAATGATCCATGAATATTTAATTTGTTTAATATGATCCTTGAAATTAGTCAAATGTGCAATGTAATCCTTCAATTTTTAATGTGATTTATATAATCCCTGAATTTTTGGAACATGTTCAATTTAGTCCATGAACTACAGGAAGCTATTCAATGTAGTCCTTCCATTAATTTAAGTTCAGGAACGATCATTGGACATTTTGTTATCGTTCGGGACTAAGTTGAATATGTTTCAAAAATTCGGAAATCATATTGAATAAATTAAATGTTTAGGAACCAAGTTGCATATTGGGGTAAAGTTTAAGGACCATATTAATCAAATTAAAAGTTTAGAGACTACATTACATATGGAGCTAAAGTTTAATGATCATTTTTTCATTTTCCCAACTTGAAAATGAGATAAAAGGTGAGTTTTTCTAAGATATTCCGTTCTCAATAATCAAAATCCTTAATTTAAAAAGTCAAGAATCACCATGATCAAAAACTCCTGCAATGCCACGTTGATTACCACCGGTTGGGCAACGACTTTATTATAGTCCATAATATTGTATAATTGTGTACTTTGGAGCCATAAAACTAGGCTTTATGTACAGATGAAGGCTTGGGCTCTAAGTGAAGAAATAACGAGAAATATAAAATAAACAAGTAGAGTGAAACTGGAAGCCCCCAGAAAGAAGGAAGCAGCTAAAAGTCAAACTTATAATAAGATATTATATTTCTCCTTCATGTTACACCTAAGCCATGACCTCATCGGCCGGTGCATGGAGGCTTGATTTGGACCTGACACTGACGCGAGCAAGGACAGCATGAAGCCGCCCCTCCTCCAGCCCCTTCTCCAAGGAAAGCCCCCGGTCAATGTTCTCTTCCGCTCTGTACAAATAGCACCTGCACTTAACCTCATTTCACCACAAAAAAAAAAGAAGTGTTTCTTGAGTTCAGATTACCAGAGCATCAATGGCAGATGAAGTGATATTGTTGGACTTCTGGCCGAGTCCGTTCGGGAAGAGGGCTGGGATTGCCCTGAGAGAGAAGGGAGTTGACTTTGACGAGAGGGTGGAGGATCCCAGGAACAAGAGCCCCCTGCTCTTGGAGATGAACCCGGTCCACAAGAAAATCCCCGTCCTCGTCCACAACGGAAAGCCGGTTTGCGAGTCTCTCATCATCGTCCAGTATATCGACGAGACCTGGGGTCCCGAGTCTCCTCTCTTGCCTTCCGATCCTCACGAGCGGGCCCGAGCCAGGTTCTGGGCGGACTATGTAGATAATAAGGTAAGAGTAACAATGCCCAATCTCTCAACCATTTCCTTATTAAGTGCGCTTGATGTCGAAACATGACATGACGGTGCAGATAATTCCGGAGGTGCGACCCATGCTGGCATCGACTGGGGAGGCCCAGGAGGCGGCGAAGAAGGAGTACATCGAGGGCTTGAAGGTGCTGGAGGGAGAGCTTGGGGACAAGGCTTACTTTGGAGGCGATAGGTTTGGGTACGTGGATGTGTCGCTAATACCGTTGTATAGCTGGTTCTATGCTTTGGGGACATTGGCCAACTTTAGCCACGAGGAAGAGTGCCCCAAGTTGGTGGGATGGGCCAAGCGTTGCATGCGGAGGGAGAGCGTGGCCACGTCGTTGCCTGACCCACACAAGGTCTATGACTTCATGCTGGAGCGCAGGAAGAGTCTTCAGGCGCAGTAACTACTGTTTGAGTGTTTCATTATGGTCGTTTCACGACTCTTTTGTTCAGTAATCCCTCTCCTTTGAACGAGCCTTAGCTCTTTCTACTTTCGTGAGTTCCTTTTTGTATAACGCTTTTCGTTAATTCCGTTTAGCATATTATGTCTGCATTATTTGCGCACATGTACCTCAAATTTACAATTTTCATTTTTGATGAAAATCCTTTTCGTGCATTATTGACCTATTTTGCTCCCGATATTCATTTGAGTATAATGCGTTATCAACATTATCAAAAATGAAAACATAGCAAATAAATTTATGTGAATCACCTCAATTCGCAAGAATTTGTGTAGATTCTCTTTAACTTTTTGTTAAATTATATTTCGAATTTGACCTGTGTGTGAAACCCGACCTATTTGGAGGATTTTGATTTTGCTAGTAATTTGGTGTGACCTTAGTTAGAGTCAAGGTTAGATTCGGAGGGCGGTGAAACTTGATAATATTGAAGATTTGCCTTCCGTTGGAGAACCAGAAATTCTTTGTTTGACTAGTTTGACCGATCAAGAAAGTTGACTCTTTGACTAGATCCGGACATCGGACTCCTTTTGCAGCACAAAGAAAGTATGAAAAGAAGAGGTTCACATTTAAGGCATGTTTAGTAACGTTCATATATATATATCAAACAAGAGATTTCTGGTTCTCCAACGGAAGGCAAATCTTCAATATTATCAAGTTTCACCGCCCTCCGAATCTAACCTTGACTCTAACTAAGGTCACAAATTACTAGCAAAATCAAAATCCTCCAAATAGGTCGGGTTTCACACACAGGTCAAATTCGAAATAATTTAACAAAAAGTTAAAGAGAATCTACACAAATTCTTGCGAATTGAGGTGATTCACATAATTTTATTTCTATTTTTTCATTTGATAATGTTGATAACCATTATACTCAAATGAATATCGGGAGCAAAATAGGTCAATAATGCACGAAAAGATTTTCATCAAAATGAAATTGTAAATTTGAGGTACATGTGCGCAAATAATGCAGACATAATATGCTAAACGGAATTAACGAAAAGCGTATTACAAAAGTCTCACTTAGTAGTGGAGAGCTAAGGCTCGTTCCAAAGGAGAGGGATTACTGAACAAAAGAGTCGTGAAACGACCATAATGAAACACTCAAACAGTAGTTACTGCGCCTGAAGACTCTTTGCGCTCCGCATGAAGTCATAGACCTTGTGTGGGTCAGGCAACGACGTGGCCACGCTCTCCCTCCGCATGCAACGCTTGGCCCATCCCACCAACTTGGGCACTCTTCCTCGTGGCTAAGTTGGCAATGTCCCCAAAGCATAGAACCAGCTATACAACGGTATTAGCGACACATCCACGTACCCAAACCTATCGCCTCCAAAGTAAGCCTTGTCCCCAAGCTCTCCCTCCAGCACCTTCAAGCCCTCGATGTACTCCTTCTTCGCCGCCTCCTGGGCCTCCCCAGTCGATGCCAGCATGGGTCGCACCTCCGGAATTATCTGCACCGTCATGTCATGTTTCGACATCAAGCGCACTTAATAAGGAAATGGTTGAGAGATTGGGCATTGTTACTCTTACCTTATTATCTACATAGTCGGCCCAGAACCTGGCTCGGGCCCGCTCGTGAGGATCGGAAGGCAAGAGAGGAGACTCGGGACCCAGGTCTCGTCGATATACTGGACGATGATGAGAGACTCGCAAACCGGCTTTCCGTTGTGGACGAGGACGGGGATTTTCTTGTGGACCGGGTTCATCTCCAAGAGCAGGGGGCTCTGTTCCTGGGATCCTCCACCCTCTCGTCAAAGTCAACTCCCTTCTCTCTCAGGGCAATCCCAGCCCTCTTCCCGAACGGACTCGGCCAGAAGTCCAACAATATCACTTCATCTGCCATTGATGCTCTGGTAATCTGAACTCAAGAAACACTTCTTTTTTTTTTTGTGGTGAAATGAGGTTAAGTGCAGGTGCTATTTGTACAGAGCGGAAGAGAACATTGACCGGGGGCTTTCCTTGGAGAAGGGCTGGAGGAGGGGCGGCTTCATGCTGTCCTTGCTCGCGTCAGTGTCAGGTCCAAATCAAGCCTCCATGCACCGGCCGATGAGGTCATGGCTTAGGTGTAACATGAAGGAGAAATATAATATCTTATTATAAGTTTGACTTTTAGCTGCTTCCTTCTTTGGGGGCTTCCAGTTCACTCTACTTGTTATTTTATATTTCTCGTTATTTCTTCACTTAGAGCCCAAGCCTTCATCTGTACATAAAGCCTAGTTTTATGGCTCCAAAGTACACAATTATACAAATTATGGACTATAATAAAAGTCGTTGCCCAACGGTGGTAATCAACGTGGCATTGCAGGAGTTTTTGATCATGGTGATTCTTGACTTTTTAAATTAAGGATTTTGATTATTGAGAACGGAATATCTTAGAAAAACTCACTTTTATCTCATTTTCAAGTTGGGAAAATGAAAAAATGATCATTAAACTTTAGCTCCATATGTAATGTAGTCTCTAAACTTTTAATTTGATTAATATGGTCCTTAAACTTTACCCCAATATGCAACTTGGTTCCTAAACATTTAATTTATTCAATATGATTTCCGAATTTTTGAAACATATTCAACTTAGTCCCGAACGATAACAAAATGTCCAATGATCGTTCCTGAACTTAAATTAATGGAAGGACTACATTGAATAGCTTCCTGTAGTTCATGGACTAATTGAACATGTTCCAAAAATTCAGGGATTATATAAATCACATTAAAAATTGAAGGATTACATTGCACATTTGACTAATTTCAAGGATCATATTAAACAAATTAAATATTCATGGATCATTTGCACATTGGGTCAAAGTTAGGAACTATTGTATTATTATCCCTTTCAAGTTTATCCAATCTTAACCCAATCTTTTGTTTTCACTTCAAAAATACTTTGGAGTGAAGCTCCATTCAAATCTCAAACAAAATTCTTTGAAGTTGAAGGTAGCTATTTTAGGAAACCATGAATTTGCAACTAGATAAACATCTCATACAAATAGAGAAAATACCAAAAAAAATCATAACTTATTGTACTTGTGTCAATTCATTCATAACCCTTTCAATTTAGTCGATTTAATTGTAAGTATCTCAACAATTTGTTAATTCAGTCATAAACCTTTTAATTGAGCTAATTTAGTGATCAATCTTTTGTCGATTTGTCAATTAAGTCTTTCCAATCAATTTGTCTAAAATTGTTGATGTTGAGGTCTAGTCAACACTGGCCATCCTACATGGTATAGCCAACATTGATGTGCATAATTTTAATATATATATTACTTTATATATATTTTTAAAAGTTTCTTTTCTTTTCTTTCCATCGCTGGCCACAAGTTAGGGCCAATGACCCTCACTTAGTCTGGACGAGTGCACCGTTGCCCTCACTCAATCCGGCAAGGGCCATCCCTCACTTGTGGCTAGAGACCTCATCGGCCCAAGGTTGGAAAAAAGAAAAGAAGAACAAAAGAAAAGAAAAACTAATAATAACAAATACAGTAAAATTTGAAATAACTAAAAATATTGAAAAAAGTTGTTCACATCAACATTGATCGTGTCATGTAGGATAATAGGTGCTAACTAAATCTCTGGTGCAATTTCAACTAGACATCCACAACCAGAATGCAATAAAGAATTCACTATATATGATGAATGCAATAGGAATTTACTAGTGTCGGGAAAAAGTACAAGAAAAGAGAGAAATCTTGGACCTGCCAAGCTTCATATACCATTTCCTGAATTTTTGACCCCAAAGCTACATCCAACATATAACAAAATATGTGCTGCAAACTATATTATAAGACAACATATGATACATTATTCCCAGTTTTGCCTCTATATCCCCATTCAATTTTCCATGCCCAATGCTTCTCTCACCAAAAATTGATATCCCAACATAGCACAAACAAAGCATTTCTCTCTTGACTTATGCCCAAAATACAAATAAAAATTAAAAGAAAATCGAATTGGCCTACCTATTTAGAAGGCCTTTACTTAATTTGTTCCCTCATGCCACAAAGAATGGATTGTATTATTGACTCAGATATACAGCTGATGGCCTTCAATGAATCACCAAAAACACTTAACAAGAAAGCAAACCTAGACCGATCATTACACTAATTTGGTGTAAAGAATGCCTTTCTTTATAGCGACCTGGAGGAGGTAATGGATATTCCACCAGGGTGCATTGTTTTCTCCAAAAGGGGTTGTGTGTAAGTTGCAACATTCGTTGTATGATCTAAAACAATAACCACGTGCATGGTTTGGACGATTCAATGATTATGAAGAAGTATGGTTTCTACCATAGTAACTCAGTCATACTCTATTCTTAAAATGACAAAAGGAAAAGATTAGTTATTTATTTGGATTACATGATTATCACATGGGATGACATGGAAGAGATTCAAGACTCCAAAAGAGATTGGTAACCAAGTTTGAAATGAAGAATCTGGGGTCTTAAGTATTTCTTAGTGATTGAAGTAGCCAAATCAAAAAAGGTATATATCTTTACAAAGGAAATATGTGCTTGATTTATTGTCTGAAGTGGATTGCTAGACCGTAAGCCAGTAGATACTTAGATTGTTCAAAATCACAAGTATGGAGAGTATCCAAATCAGGTGCCAATTAATAAGGAGAGGTATCAAATATTACTAGATAAATTGATCAATTTATCCTATACTCGTCTAGATATTGCTTATGACATAAGTAGTCAGCTTATGCATTCACCTAGTGAAAATGATATGGATGCGATAGTTCAAATACCTTGTTACTTGAAATCCATTCCAAGAAAAGGACTTTTGCTCTCAAAGAATAGCCATCTCAATAAGAATAGGAGCAAACTGGGCAGGAAGTGTTTCTAACAGGAAGTCTATATGAGGCTACTTCACCTTCATAGCAAGCAATCTTGTCACATGGAGGAGCAAGAAGTAGAAGGTAGTGGCGTTATCTAGTGTTGAGGCCTAGTTCAGAGGAATGGCCAAAGGACTTTGTGAACTTCTTTGCCTTAAGAGATTACTGACTAAGGTTAGTTTTGCTCCCAATTTCGAGATGAGTTTATTTTGTGACAATAAGGCAACCATCAATATTTCTCATAATCCATCCCAGCATGACTGTACTAAACACATCGAGGTAAATTAGACATTTGATCAATCAAAACCTTGATGCCAAGATAATTCGATCCCCATTTGTTAAAATCTAAAGACCAACTAGCAAAATATATTTGTGAAGGCTGTCTCTGGCAAGATCTTCTACAACTCACTTGACAAGTTAGGCATTAGTGACATTTATGGACCAACTTGAAGAGGAGTACTGATGTTAGTTGTCAATAAAGACTAATCGGAGAAATTGTAGGGCTGATTAGTTGCTTAATTTATAGTGTAATGTCCTTATTTGAGAATCAAACCAAATTCTTAGCCTTGAGACAATGCTTAGCCTAGAATAGCTTTGTATTCTTTGTTAAAACCAGGACCGTGTGATTAAAACCAATATGACTAGTGCTAATGTTGGCCTATGTATCTCAACTGATATGTAAATATAAACTTTATATACAGAATGTAATCGAGTCATAAACTTTCAATTGGTTCAATCAAACCATTAACCTCTAATAAAAGCTACAATCAAGTTATAAACCTTTCCATTGGTTCAATCAAAGCTTTATCAACCAATTGGCTTCTTCTACAGTTGGATGTGAACAGTGGCTCGTTTCATAGCACTCTTATGGAGGAAGTATATATGCAACAATTATCAGGTTTTGTCCATGTCATGTCCTAATCGCATGGTATCAAGCACTCGGATCCCTTGTCATTTCCTTTGGATTTATTCAATCCCAGTCAAATTCCTCACACTTTCTATACAAGCATGATGGAACCATTGCTCATTTCTTGATTTACATAGATGATTGATCTTGACAAGAATTCATGCAATTTCTTTTGCAAAAGTTTTTGTGAGCTCTTATATTTAAATTTCTACTAGATGTAACGCGAAACCTAAAAGGATCTTGCAATTAAAAAATCACCAAAGAAATAAATGAGGAATAATAAAGAACACAAGAGATTTACGTGGTTCAGTTGGGTGTGTTTATTTCACGAAAAATAAAAAATTTGAAAAATATTTTTCAAAAAATAAACACTTGTATCACTCATATAAAAATGAATGAATGTAAAATATTTTCATTACCCACAATAATAATTAGGCATAAATTATTATCGATAATCAAAATATATCTGTGACTAGTGTTTAATTTTTAAAAAATGTTTTCTAATCTTGATTTTCATGAAACAAACACACCACAAGTGTCAATACCCACTTCATGAAAAAAAGCCAATAGCAAATAATCTATTAATAGTCAGAGGATCATAGATACAAATCGCTCTAAATCTCGAGTGTTTTCCATAGCAACACTAAACCCAAAACCCCACATTATTTGTAAATAAAACAAGTCAATTTAAATATAAAACTCACAGCACAAATTTCTAGGTATTCAAGCCCAAGCAAAAGCTTGCTGAATTAAGAACGTCCTTGACATTCTTTCTTTTTTTCCTCACTACGGCGGCTCGTTCTACTCAAAGGAACCATGAAAATCTTTTCCTCTCCTTTTGTACGGTTGCACAGGAGGATAGCAAACCTAAGTTTTTATTTCTTTCCTCTCATCACTAAATGGGCCACGAGTAACTATATATCTAGACACTGTAGGCAATAATTTGACTCAAAAAAGTGATTCCGATTAAAATCATATTTTCTTACACTATTCTCTGGATGATTTTTAAAGAATTAGAATGCGTTTGGTAACTGCACAAATTTTCTATTCCTAAGAACAATCAAGTGATGAGAATTTTTTTAAAAAAATTCTTCATCTGTTTCTAAAATTTTTAAAATGTTTTAATTTTAAAATTTTCAAATATTTTACATTTTCAATTGCCCCCATTTATTTTTTTAAAATTTTGAATTTTATATTTTAATTTCCCCTTTTAATTTTTTTTAATTTTCAAGCTTATTTTTAAATTAATTTTTAAAAAATGTATTAAAAAAATTAGTTGTTAGTATGTTTTCAAATATAATATAATTTTTTTGTGATTTTCAAAAGTGCTCTTTTTTTTGAAAAACCAACAATTTTTTGTTCTTATCTGGTCCAAAAACTATTCGTAAGAGTAAAATCAGAATTAAAATCATTTGCTATATTAAATATGTTTTGAGTTTTTTATTCTAGAGAACAGAGACGTTATCAAACATGCTTTATACGTTGCCTCTTCTAT
>JAGVVM010012608.1:0-20533 GCA_019149425.1 Psidium friedrichsthalianum
GATGTCCAGTTCGATTATTCTATACTGTTCCCGTATCATGATTCGCGTACACTATGCTAGCTTCCAAGTACGCATTGTAGCTTCGCATATCGTATCGATGTGTCTTTGTCATCCAGTGTTGCTTTGTCGTCTTTGTATCTGCATATCGTATTTATATCTGTCTGTCTGTATTCATATACCTCATACGCCTTTCCACTACGTATATCGCGGTTTGCATGTCCGCATTTGGTATGTTTTCATTTGCATGTCTGCATTCATAGTGTTTTAGTAATTGTGTATATCTCTCCATTGTATCCATATTTGCGTGTTCACTTCGCATGTAAGTACGTATCACTTTACATGTCTTTTTTATTACATACATCGCATTTTCATGCTTGCATGCCGCATTTGCATGTATACGTTTCGCATGTGTCTATTTTTGCATATTCCTTGTTTTGTTATCCATCACTTCATTACCATCCATGCGTTCCATCTAAAAGTGAAACTAAAAAGGAGACCCCTCGCTAGAGCCGTAGGAGTAAACCAGCCTAAGTTGCCAATACGGGAATGTCCATTAAATTAAGGTACCGAGAAGTAGTTTTAATTACTAGTCACCGAAGTCCCCGAAATCATAATCTCTGGATTGTAAAGTAATTAGTTCTCTCGCTAATTTATTTAGTTTTCTAATCTGACCAACAAAAAATGATTAGTGGCGACTTTCCAAATTCTAAAATCATTTTGAACCAAAATTCAAAGTTATGATTCGGTATACGCTTGGGAGAGTTCGTATTAAGTTGTCACTCTAATTAACCTAATAATCCGTTAATTCTTGGAATTCTCACAATCACAATTTTTAGGGGTCTGACTCCCTCTATTAACTAATTGTATTTCGTCCTGAAAATCAAATATTGTTCCATTTTGGCAAAAGTGCTAAACCCCCTGCACATCAAAATTGGCAATTCAGTCCTTATCGTGTTTAAAATGAAACTAAGATTTGCATATGTCTAAATTGAAAATGTAAACATTTACTCTCTAATTTTTGACCTCTGAATCCATTTCTGCATTGTTTTGAGCTAAATGGTTATCTAGGTTTGTTTTTCTCAAATGGATCCTCGTGTCAATTTATGAATTTGGCTTTTTTTGTACAAATCTACACAATTTTCATAAAATGTACTTTCTATGGATTCTGCCCCGAAGCCTTGTTTAGATATAAGTCCAAAATTTTGACTTTTTCCAAGGCCGTTCGACAGTTTTTTGGCTATTGAGTATGTTGGAGTCCGGACAAGATCCGTCCCCTGACCTGGCCTATTACCTTCTTCCCCAAATTCCCTTACTCGTCGCCAGTTTAAATCACACTCGAGAAAGCTACAAGAGTTCAGGTTCCCCAATTGGGGCCTCCGCCAACTTTAATCGAACAGACCAGGGGTTGGGACTTTGTACTTCCTTCTGTTCTGGTCTCGATCAGCTAAGTCTCAGATACCTGTAATGGCCAGAGCTAACAATGACTGCCTCAGTCCAGGCCAGAACGTCGCAAAAGTTCCCTCCAAACCCGATTCGAAGCTAATTATTGCTCATTTTCACTCAGGGAAGCCATCAGAGGCGTAGCTAGTTTATTGGTGATCTTCGCGACGAACATTTTGAAACCTTATTGCCCATGGACTTACAAACCGTGCGAGCTTCCACTGCCTCAATCTTTGCGTGCCAAATTTTTTTCGAAAGGAGTTAAAAAATGAATTAACGCATCTTCGTCGAGTAAGAGCTCATTCTGTTCGCATTACCACAACAGACTAGGAGAGAGAGGAAGCAAAACCAGCTCTCTAGGGTTCGCACCAGTTCGCCCCTGTGTCGAGGCCAACGACAGAGCTTTTGTCGACTTCGTCACACCACCACACGTTAATCGAGACATCAAATCACTTCCTCAAGCTCCCGAGGACCTAGAGAGCTTGGCAAGGCAACTCTGATCCTGATCAAGCTTAGAACTCAAGAATAGGTGCGTTCCATTCTCGAGTTCAAGCTTAATTGCCAATAGCAACTTCCATTTCTGAGCATTTTTTGCATTCCATTTCATCTAGTAGCCTCCTAGGACATCACTGAGCCTAGTCTAACTTGTTTGATTGCATCGATTTTGGCTAAATTGCCATGGCTGACCTTTGCATACCTTTAAACCTATTTTGACTTCGTAACCAATCCTGGTAAAACTACGGCTTGATTAGGACCTCAAGTAAGCGTTCTAGACCCCTTGTGATGCTGCTCTGCGATTTTTAGCTCTAGTTATGCTCCAAATTGCAAGTATAGGCTATGCCTTGAGCGTAGTATTTGAGCTTCATAGATGATGATCACCGTTAGTTCTGGCTGAATTTAGGATATACGAATCTGCATGTTTGGATGAGTTGATCGACATTGGAATTAGGCTGGTCAGAGCATTTTCACCATTGGATCTCATCGAAGATCTCTTAGCCGGTCATTCCTTCCTACATAGGGGAAGAAGATGGTGCCACGTCAGCTCTTGACTTGGTCAACGCTGACATAGCACTGGATGTGGTTATACTACGTCAACACGCTGACTTGATCAAAGCCTAACATGGTGGTCATTATAATAGTTTTCAGAAAAATATAAAATAAATAAAATGAATGGACGGTAGGGGTAGTGCCACGCGTTGCGATCTGGATTTTTTTGAATAAAAAAGATTTTCGTTTTTTCAAAAATAGATTTTCAAAAATAAAAATAATTTTCAGATTATAAAACCATTTTTAGAATAAAATATAAAATTTTGATCTGATGGTCTAGGACTAGCTAAGTCGTTCGTCGTGGTCCTAGGATTTGGTATTTAGATTGGACGGTTGTTTAATAATCCAGCTGTTAGTGTTAGTCGTCTGATCCAACATATGTGAGTTTAGCAATATGGCCTCGTTTTAGCCGTTGGATTGCGCAACAATAAAAAAATCTCAGATATACAAGAAATTTAGAAAATTAGATAATAAATAATAAACCCTAAAACTGTTCGTTTTAAGGCCCCGTTTGTATTCACGTGGGTCTGGGTTAGGTCTTCATGTTTGTGGGCAGGGTCAACCCAATCCAACTCCAAAAATTAATAAAAAATAAAAAAAATTATAAAAATCCAAAAAATAGAAAAAAATTTTAAAAATTTTTAAAAGGCAAATATCGGAAAAATTTTAGAAAAATTCCCAAAAATCATAAAAATGTTAAATGGTCACATTTAACTAGCCCATCCCAATTTTTTTGATTTTGGTTCTTGATGGAATATATACTTATCACATGTCACCTGATCATACTAAGGTCGATCTCGTTTAAAACTCCTCCCTGATGTAATTTGGTATGGGCCTAAGAGGACTTGCGCCACAATCGTGTCCCCTTCTATCGAGTTGACTCAAAGGCAATCCATTAGCCCTTTGAATTTCCCAAAAGAGGGTCGTGACACTAGTGAGGTCGCGTTGACTTAGTCAATGCCTACCTGGCACTAAAGTGGCACCACGTGAAGTGCCACGCTGTTGCCACGTCAGTGCAGAAGGTTATATTATGTTTTTAGTGAAAATAAAATATCCAGATCAGATGATAGGGATGGTGCCCCCTGTCACAATCAGGATTTTTTAGAAAATAAAAATAGATATTTAGATATAAAAATAGAATTAAAAAATAGATTTTGATCGGACATTCAAGAATTAGTCTTGTCGTGCGATCATGGCCATAGATCGTGGTATGTAGATCGAATGGTCTAGGTTAGTGTTCTAGGTTGATCTTAGCCATAGGATTTAAAATTCAGATCGAAAGGCTAAGAATTAGTCTCTCATTTGATTTGGGCCCTCCATTTTAGAACGCAAATCTGACTCCTATTGGTTAGCCAAGTGGCCTCATCTGCACCGTAGGATTAGAAAATTGAATAAAAATCTTAAGAAAATGCATAAAAGAGTTTCAAAAAATTCACAAAAAATAAGAAAAACACAAAACGGCGCCGTTTCAGGTCGACATAAGACCCTTAGGTTTGGGTCAGGCATTCAAGCTTTGTGGGTTGGGTTAATCTAGCCCCGAAAAATAAAAAGAAATCAAAAAGAATAATAAAACTAAAACAATCATTTAAAAATTCAAAAAATTGGAAAATTTCATAGAAAATTCTAAAAAATTGAAAAATCCCAGAAAATTCTAAACAATTCAGGAAAATCTCAAAATTAGGAAATGGGTCAAATCAATTGTTCTCTCTCGAATGACAATTTTTTTTTCCTTTTGGACAAATCATCATTGGAAAATTCTGAAAATTTCAAAAAATGGGAAACAATCACATTCAACCAATTTGACCCATTTTTCTTGATTTTGGTCCTTGAACTTTTAAAAGTGACCATTTTGCTCCTCTAGACATTTTGTCCCAAACTTTTCCAAACTATCCTTGAACTCTAATAGTAAATTCTCTAAACCCTTGGGGCTTCACTAGGTATGCCATGTGACAAATTATGTGATTGTTTTATGTGATTTATACGTATGACTTGGCTTCTTGAATTGCTCACTTTCATTATTGATTTTGATTGATAGGATGGTTACTCCCCATCAATGTGAACCTTTTTGGATGTTAGAACTTTTCTTATCCTGATATATTTGCATGAAATACATAGTTAGCAAAATCTCTCATCTTAGATCCTGAAAGGATGTCGACCGAAAGGTCCACATAGCTAAATCCTCGGACCCTCTTCTTTGGTTTTCGTGGAATAGAACAATCTCTCTCAACCACTAGGTAGGATTGCCAGTTTACTCTCCAAAAATGATTGTGGCGACTTTGATGGCATGCACACTTATCACATGTCAGCGGACCACACCAAGGTTGACCTCGTTAAAAAAAATAATAATAAAACATAAAATCCCTTCGTTACAATTTGGTATGGGCTTGGGAGGGCTCGCGCTTCAATCTCACTATCTATTGAGTGGATGAGAGCATGTCAAGCCATTAACTCCCTTGAAATTACGGAAATCTCTCGGGAGGGTCATGACAGACGAGCTAATGATATAGAGGACAATAGACGAGAAGCACTTCAGCTCTAGATCGTTGTTATTCCGCATAAAAAATAATGGATTCAAAATCAAGTGCGACAAATCAATTTCGGGAATCAATTACTAAGTTAAATAATATCATAATGAAATTGATTGATTCCCTTGGAAATATTTTATTGAAATGAAGGTAAAAACGTGGCGCATTTGATTGATGTTGGTCATGTGGGAAAAGACACGAATGGTTCTTGAACTTTGATCAATGTGGAATGTGGTTACTAAACTTTTAATTTGTTCAACGTGATCCTTAAACTTTAGCTTAATGAGTAATGTGGTCCTTAAATTTTTAATTTGTTTAATGAAGTTTCTAAACTTTAGGTACATATTCAATTTAGTTCATACCATATATGAAATGTTCAATATTGTCCATCATCTTAAATTAATAGAATGATTACATTGAATATTTTCATATATAATTTGGTACATTGAACATGTATTAGAAGTCTAGAGATCATATAGAATAAATTTAAAATTTATGGACTATATTGAATATTATGCTAAAGTTTATGGACCACATTAAATAAATTAAAAAATTTAAAAATCACATTATTTATTGAGTCAAAGTTCAAAACCATTTGTTATTGTTTATTCCCATACAAATGTCTCGTCTCCGACAAATCACTATCGCTATTACACGGGCTAGGGGATACCACGGAATTAGGCTGACTATAAATGGGTGGATCCCCACTCCTCAATTGCTTCAACCTAGAGAGGCCGAAAGAGGGTGGCCAGAGAGTGGGGGGGGCCTCAATGTGGGAGAGCTATTGAGAAAGCTTATAAGCATCCACGTAGCCCCAAAAATGGAAAAAGACATGCACATGCAGAGCAAAATTATTGTTGAGGTCGAAATAATAATCCTCTCCATCTTGAAAATGACGTCACATGGTCCTAACAAAGAAATCTCTAGTCCAATCTAGACTATCACTGATGAACACGAGGAGCAGGTAAGGAGTCAAAAATATCCAGCTAGCTTAATGACGGAGAAAATAAAGTCTGACTGCAGACGGACAAAAGAATCGGCTAAACTGTGCCAACCTATTTTTACCCAAATCTATTTATTGAACTACACGTGCTTAATGGGCCCCACATTTCAGATTCTTTCTCTCTCGCAAACACCCATCCCTCTTTCTTCCTCACACACGACACGCCCCGACGAGTTGGCCCTCATGGATGCCAAGCCAAACAAGCTCTGTGGTGAGATGCTTGATCTCTAGCACGCCACCACCTTCTTCCCCCCACCAAGATCTCGGCCTCTGGTGACCGTCCGGCCAAGTTTTTTGTGAAGGAAAGACCAACTTCCATAATCCATATAAACTCATAATCGAATCGCAAAGAAAATATGGACACATTTATACATGGCAACAAAAAAAAAAAAGATCTTTAAGGATCTATATGGTAAATCATTTTGATTCTCTGGTTCTTTTTTTTAGAACAAAAAAAAGATGATAATCCTCTTTGGTAATATAAACCATTTCGATCCTAATTCTGTTCACAAGAATAACTTTGGAGCAAAAATAAAATAAAATAAATTAGTTCTAGAAAAAAAATCACTTTTAGAATCACAAAATAGAGTGAAGTACCACATCTCTCACTTTTCTCTTTTAGTTCTTTCGTCGCTTTTTCATCAACCTAAAATAGAACAATGTTTCATTTTCAAAGAAAAATATATAAGATAATAAAAATAAAAAAATAAAAATAAAAATTTGGAGAAATTCTAAAAGATCAGAAAATTTTAGAAAATCCCTAAAAATAGAAAAAAAAAAAAGAGAGCTTAGATTAAGCTAGTTTGACCTCATTTTCATAATTCGAACCTAGATTTCATAGATTTTTTTATTATAAAAAATTCATAAACACATTTGAAATTAAATCCGAACCACATTATTTAAGCCTTTAGGATTTCATTCATGTTTTATGATGTGATTTATCAATGCCATGATCCTTAATTGTGCACTTGATTTTATTGGTTGTGATTTGTCCCTCCAACCTTACAAGCTCCCTTGCTCTTTCCAACAAAAGGTTGTAATCTCATTCGAGCTTCTAAGTTTATATACTTTAAACTTAGTCTAATTTTAGAAAATTTTGGAAAAACATAAAAATAACTAGTGTGAACACTTAGAAAGCTCTCATATTAAGTTTTGGATAAATTAAGATTGAGATTTGATTTTCTAGAATAAAAAATGCATACCAATGTAGGGTAGTGTAGTGCATTTTCCTTGTAGAAACGATAATGTTACTTGTATCAATTGTCCACTTGCTCAAAAGAGTTGGATGAATCCCTACAATAAATAGCAAAAATGACTCGTGATTATCTTGATATTTATCTTTACATTTCAATAGACAATATGTTATACAAGAGAATCAATATGAATTAATCTTCGATTAATTTGAAATGTAGAATGAAATTTTACAAAGTAATTACATAATTATTTGACTTAAATGGCAAAGATTGAGAAGAGAAATTATTCTAGAGAATAGAAATTATGTATAGTTACCAAAAATGTTTCTGGAACAGAAATTCTACGTAGTCATCAAACGCATTCTGATTCTCTAAAAATCATTCATGGAACAGAATTGAAAAAAGTCATTTTAATCAGAATCACTTTTTAGAATTAGAATAATTACCATACATGCCCTAAATTATTAAATCTCTTCCACGAACGGTTTAGGGGAAAAAAGAAGAAGAGAAAATTGCACACGGCCCCTTTCTCCATCTCTAAGGCGTATTGGCGAAGATGATGTAGGAAGACCCTTTTCCACAGTATGACGGCAAGCCTGAGCAAGTCTCTCCATTCAATTTCGATTTCTTCTCTCTCCTATCCAAACCCCAGGTGCCACAAGTTCCTAGACCATGTTGATGGAGGACTTCACTATTCCCAGTGTTTCTTAGGGTTCTTTCTTCGTCTTCACTTGGTGATCCGTCAAAGGCGATGTACAAGGCGAGGCGAAGGCAGTGGCGCGGTTCCTCAACGAGAGAGCAGGGCATCGTCACATGTGTGAATGAGAAGGAAAGACTTAGTTACATAAACCTGAAGATCTTGGCCTCTGTTCTGAAGGAAAGAGAGAGTATTGGAGAAGACAGATAAAGAAGAGAGAGAAGGTGGAGGGGTGTTTACGGAAGAGAGAAAGTGAGTGACGGAGAATTTACTGAAAAATCTCAAATGTGGGCCTATTAAATACATATTTTTTTTTTTGACGAGAAAACACACTTCTGCTTTCATTCATTACGGAAAATTGTAATGTTTGAGTCATTACAATCCAAACATAAAAGAGACCAGAGGTTTTGAGGGGGCTTGATAAGCCAATGCGGGTTAAGAGAGTCCGTGCGTTGGGCCTTGGCCACCTAGTTAGCAACTTGGTTTGGGGATCGAGGGCAATGGGCCATGGTAACATGTCCAAGTTGATCCATCAGGGCTCTGCAGTCCATAATAATTGAGCTAACCATCCATGGGCTTTCCTCCATCTCTTGGATCCACCGTACAACTGAGAGACAATTAGTCTCTATCTCAACTTTTGCACCAGAGGCCACTAAGTTACGATCTCTTCTGGGCACATCTCCCCTTTGTACTTTCAACAGGAGCTGTAACCCTTCCTGCATCGCAAGAGACTCTGCAACACAGGTTGATGACGGTCGAATCTTTTTTGCAAAGCCAGAGATCAGTGTCCCAAAGGTGTCTCTGAGGATCCCGGCAATTGCGGCATCGCTCGATTCTGAGTACCAAGATGCATCTACGCTCAATTTTAAGCTTCCCTGACTTGGAGGGCACCAGCTGCCAGGTAAGGGGTTCTTCGCTTGCGATGTAGTTTTCCCACTTGGGTTCCATCTCTTATACAATTTGTAAGAATTAATTGCTTCGTCTACGATGGTTCAAGGCTGAGGCTCCCGCTTTTGGAAGATCCAGGCGTTGCGTGCCTTCCATATGGCCCAAAACAGCTCGACTATGATCGCCGATGAGGGAGGAGTGTCCGGTGATGGAATATCTAGTCTGATGGTGAGGTTGTTAACCACCCACTTTTCAATTCGTGTGATTTTGGTCGGTGAAGTGTCAAAGTTGAGTCTTTTGTCTGACCAGACTCCTTTTGCCCATGGCACAGCAGCAGGAGATGCTCTGGAGTTTCTGGGGCTTCGCTACATAAGGGACATAGGGGATCTAGTGCCATCTTCCTCTTGAAAAGGTTTTCTTTCGTTGACAGAGCATTATTGCAAGCACTCCAGAGGAAAAGCCGAACTTTCGGGTGAGTTTGGATCTTCCATAGACTAGTCCATAACTCCTTGGGGGTTTATAGGAAGATGAAGCTTGTGTCGTCGATTTCTTGTCCTCTAGTGGGTAGATCTTGTTATATCCTGCTTTAACTGTGTAGGTACCTACTTTGTTGCCTGTCCACACTAGGCTATCCTCTGAGTGACTCTGACTGAGTGGAGTAGCTAGGATTTCCTGCCCCATCTCCTCATTGAAGAGTTGTACTATTAGCTATGATTTCCATTCTTGCGTCTCCTGGTTAATCAGGTCTGCAACCATCCGCGGTTTAGACAGGTTCGCTGGCCCTTCGAATTTACCGGAGGGAGCCACTTGTCCTCTCTCATCTTAATCTTAGAGCCATCACCCACTACCCATCTAGTCTCAGATACAATTGCATCCCTTCCTGCTAGTATGCTTTGCTAACCCCAGGATGGTTGATGGCCTTTCTTTGCTTGCCAAACGTCACTTTGGTGAAAATAGATTCCTTTGAAAACCTGGCCCCAAAGAGAATTAGGGGCTTGGGCAAGGCGCCAAGCCTGTTTGCCGACCATCGCTTTATTAAAGGCGATTAGGTCCTTAAAACCCAGTCCACCCACATCTTTCCTAACCTTCAAAAGCTCCCATTTCTTCCAGTGAACTCCTTTTGTATTGGCGTTTTGCTTCCACCAAAAGGAGGCAATCTTCTGTTCTATTGCTCTGTAAATAGAGATGGGTAGTTTAAACAAGGACATGGCATACTGCAGCAGTGCTTGGACAACTGTTTTGATTAGTATTTCTTTTCCAGCTTTCGAAATAAGCTTCTGTTTCCACCCCTCCAGTTTTGAATTCACCCTAGCAAGCACCCAGCTGAACATGTCTTTCTTAGTTTGGCCCCAGTCTGATGGGATTCCTAAGTACTTGCCTGTTTTTTCCATGATTAGGACTCTCAATTCATTAGATAGGTTCCTCCTCAGCATTTCTGAGCATCCCTTGCTGAAAAAAATGTCCGACTTGTTCAGATTTATGGCTTGTCCTGAGGCATAGCAATACTGATTCAGTACGTTAGCCACGTTCTGGCATTCATTCAGAGTCCCTTCCAAAAAGAATAACGCATCATCTGCAAAAAGTAGATGTGATAATGTTGGGTACTTTACGGTGCCGTCTGCCACTGCTTTGTTCATTAGGGAAGATAGGGAGTTGGCCATGATGATGAATAGGTAAGGTGATAGTGGATCGCCCTATCTGGTCCCCCTGGTAGGCTGAAAATTAGCTAGAGATTCGCCGTTAACTCTGATGCTAAAAGAGACCGTAGAGATGCAGATTCTGATTAACTGAACCCAAGTCTCGCGACCCTCCGAGTTTTTTTTTTACGGATAGTCTCGAGGGAGCTAATGGATTGCTTAGCCCGTTTTGAGGTATCTGGCTTCGCGCGGGCCCTCCAGGCCCATACCAAATCGCGTCAGGAAAGATTTAAATCGATGTCGACCTTAGTGTGGTCGGGTGACATGTGATCAGTGTGCATGCCATCGGAGTCGCCACCGATCATTTATTGGAGGGTATGATCGGAAACCCTATCGAGTGATTGGGAGAAATCATTCGATTCTGCGAAAACCAGAGATTTGAATTCGGGACTTAGTTACGCCGATATTTCTATCGACGCCCTTTCGGTACCTATGTTGAGTGATTTTCCTATTCGAAGGAGTTCGTGCAGGCGAGATTGGGTAAGGTAGGCTCTGAGGGTCAAATGGGTTCATGCAACTAGGAGTATCTATCCTATCAATCACAATCATAGAAATAAATGCGCAATCAGGAATCAATTCATAGAGAAATCACATCAAAAGCAGTCAAAATAGGCTTAAGGGAGTCTTAGGAAGGCCTAGAAAACATGTCAATTGGGTTCAAGGGTGATTTAGAATGGTTTGGGTCAGATTGACCATAGGGAAAAATGGTCATTTTGGAAGGCTCGGGAATCAAGAATGTGAAAATAGGTCAAACTAGTTGAATGTGGTTTTTCCCTAATTTCCACAATTTTGAGGATTTTTTCTGAATTTGTTAAGATTTTTCTGAAAATTTTTAGAATTTTCGAAGACTTTCTAAGAAATTTCCTATTTTTTTTGAACATTTTCTGTATTTTCTGGAGTTTTTATTTGATTATCTAAAATTTTCCTATTTTCCCACATTTTTTATATTTTTCTAACTTTTTTTAAAAATTTTCTAATCTTTCTATGATTTTTTATGATTTTTTTATTGATTCTTATTTATTTATTTTATTTATTTTTATTATTTTTATTATTACTATTATTTTTATTTTTATTTTATATATTTTTGAATTTTTATTTATTTATTATTTATTATTTATTCTATTTTTTTATTATTTTCTTTTCGGTTTTTATTTTCATTTGTTATTATTTTTTTTGGTTTTTTTTATTTTGTTTTGTTTTTTATTGTCTTATTATTATTCATTATATATTTTTTGGATTTTATTTACTTTTTAACATTTTCTGAAAATTTTATTATTATTATTTATCATTATTATTATTATTATTATTATTATTATTAAGAAATTTTTTATTAAAGGATAGATTATTTATTATTATATAATAAATAAATAAATAATCTCGAATAAATAATAAAAAATTTTCTAAATAAAATAATAATAATAATTTTAAAATAATAATACTAATAATAATATTTTCATTTAATGTTAAATTAATAATCCAAAATATTAATGAATAAAATAAGACAATAAAAAACAAAAAACAAAACCAAAAAAAATATAACATTAAAATAAAAACCGAAAAGAAAATAATAAAAATACGAATAAAATAATAAATAATAAAATAAATAATTCAAAAATATATAAAAAAAAATAAAATAATAGTAATAATAAAAATAAAAATAATAATAAAATAAATAAATAAGAATCAATAAAAAATCATAAAAAATCATAGAAAGATTAGAAAAATTTTAAAAAAAATCGTTAGAAAATATAAAAATGTTTGGGAAAATAGGAAAATTTTAGATAATCAAATAAAAACTCCAGAAAATACAGAAAATGTTTCAAAAAAATAGGAAATTTCTTAAAAGTCTTAGAAAATTCTAAAAATTTTCAGAAAAAATCTTAACAAATTCAGAAAAATCCTCAAAAATTGTGGAAATTAGGGAAAAACCACATTCAACTAGTTTGACCTATTTTCACATTCTTGATTCCCCGAGCCTTCCAAAATGACCATTTTGCCCCTCTGGTCAATCTGACCCAAACCATTCTAAATCACCCTTGAACCCAATTGACATGTTTTCTAGGTCTTTCCTAAGACTCCCCTTAAGCCTATTTGACTGCTTTTGATGTGATTTCTCTATGAATTGATTCCTTGATTGCGCATTTATTTCTATGATTGTGATTGATAGGATAGATACTCCTAGTTGCATGAACCCATTTGACCCTCAGAGCCTACCTTACCCAATCTCGCCTGCACGAACTCCTTCAATAGGAAAATCACTCAACATAGGTACCGAAAGGGCGTCGATAGAAATATCGGCGTAATTAAGTCCCGAATTCAAATCTCTGGTTTTCGCAGAATCGAATGATTTCTCCCAATCACTCGATAGGGTTTCCGATCATACCCTCCAATAAATGATCGGTGGCGACTCCGATGGCATGCACACTGATCACATGTCACCCGACCACACACTAAGGTCGACATCGATTTAAATCTTTCCTGACGCGATTTGGTATGGGCCTGGGAGGGCCCGCGCGAAGCCCAGATACCTCAAAACGGGCTAAGCAATCCATTAGCTCCCTCGGACTATCCGTAAAAAAAAAACTCGGGAGGGTCGCGAGACTTGGGTTCAGTAATCAGAATCTGCATCTCTACGGTCTCTTTTAGCATCAGAGTTAACGGCGAATCTCTAGCTAATTTTCAGCCTACCAGGGGGACCAGATAGGGCGATCCACTATCACCTTACCTATTCATCATCATGGCCAACTCCCTATCTTCCCTAATGAACAAAGCAGTGGCAGACGGCACCGTAAAGTACCCAACATTATCACATCTACTTTTTGCAGATGATGCGTTATTCTTTTTGGAAGGGACTCTGAATGAATGCCAGAACGTGGCTAACGTACTGAATCAGTATTGCTATGCCTCAGGACAAGCCATAAATCTGAACAAGTCGGACATTTTTTTCAGCAAGGGATGCTCAGAAATGCTGAGGAGGAACCTATCTAATGAATTGAGAGTCCTAATCATGGAAAAAACAGGCAAGTACTTAGGAATCCCATCAGACTGGGGCCAAACTAAGAAAGACATGTTCAGCTGGGTGCTTGCTAGGGTGAATTCAAAACTGGAGGGGTGGAAACAGAAGCTTATTTCGAAAGCTGGAAAAGAAATACTAATCAAAACAGTTGTCCAAGCACTGCTGCAGTATGCCATGTCCTTGTTTAAACTACCCATCTCTATTTACAGAGCAATAGAACAGAAGATTGCCTCCTTTTGGTGGAAGCAAAACGCCAATACAAAGGAGTTCACTGGAAGAAATGGGAGCTTTTGAAGGTTAGGAAGATGTGGGTGGACTGGGTTTTAAGGACCTAATCGCCTTTAATAAAGCGATGGTCGGCAAACAGGCTTGGCGCCTTGCCCAAGCCCCTAATTCTCTTTGGGGCCAGGTTTTCAAGGAATCTATTTCACCAAAGTGACGTTTGGCAAGCAAAGAAAGGCCATCAACCATCCTGGGGTTAGCAAAGCATACTAGCAGGAAGGGATGCAATTGTATCTGAGACTAGATGGGTAGTGGGTGATGGCTCTAAGATTAAGATGAGAGAGGACAAGTGGCTCCCCTCCGGTAAATTCGAAGGGCCAGCGAATCTGTCTAAACCGCGGATGGTTGCAGACCTGATTAACCAGGAGACGCAAGAATGGAAATCATAGCTAATAGTACAACTCTTCAATGAGGAGATGGGGCAGGAAATCCTAGCTACTCCACTCAGTCAGAGTCACTCAGAGGATAGCCTAGTGTGGACAGGCAACAAAGTAGGTACCTACACAGTTAAAGCAGGATATAACAAGATCTACCCACTAGAGGACAAGAATCGACGACACAAGCTTCATCTTCCTATAAACCCCCCAGGAGTTATGGACTAGTCTATGGAAGATCCAAACTCACCCGAAAGTTCGGCTTTTCCTCTGGAGTGCTGCAATAATGCTCTGTCAACGAAAGAAAACCTTTCAAGAGGAAGATGGCACTAGATCCCCTATGTCCCTTATGTAGCGAAGCCCCAGAAACTCCAGAGCATCTCCTGCTGCTGTGCCATGGGCAAAAGGAGTCTGGTCAGACAAAAGACTCAACTTTGACACTTCACCGACCAAAATCACACGAATTGAAAAGTGGGTGTTTAACAACCTCACCATCAGACTAGATATTCCATCACCGGACACTCCTCCTCATCGGCGATCATAGTCGAGCTGTTTTGGGCCATATGGAAGGCACGCAACGCCTGGATCTTCCAAAAGCGGGAGCCTCAGCCTTGAACCATCGTAGACGAAGCAATTAATTCTTACAAATTGTATAAGAGATGGAACCCAAGTGGGAAAACTACATCGCAAGCGAAGAACCCCTTACCTGGCAGCTGGTGCCCTCCAAGTCAGGGAAGCTTAAAATTGAGCGTAGATGCATCTTGGTACTCAGAATCGAGCGATGCCGCAATTGCCGGGATCCTCAGAGACACCTTTGGGACACTGATCTCTGGCTTTGCAAAAAAGATTCGACCGTCATCAACCTGTGTTGCAGAGTCTCTTGCGATGCAGGAAGGGTTACAGCTCCTGTTGAAAGTACAAAGGGGAGATGTGCCCAGAAGAGATCGTAACTTAGTGGCCTCTGGCAAAAGTTGAGATAGAGACTAATTGTCTCTTAGTTGTACGGTGGATCCAAGAGATGGAGGAAAGCCCATGGATGGTTAGCTCAATTATTATGGACTGCAGAGCCCTGATGGATCAACTTGGACATGTTACCATGGCCATTGCCCTCGATCCCCAACCAAGTTGCTAACTAGGTGGCCAAGGCCCAACGCACGGACTCTCTTAACCCGCATTGGCTTATCAAGCCCCCTCAAAACCTCTGGTCTCTTTTATGTTTGGATTGTAATGACTCAAACATTACAATTTTCCGTAATGAATGAAAGCAGAAGTGTTTTTTCTCGTCAAAAAAAAAAACATGTATTTAATAGGGCCCACATTTGAGATTTTTCAGTAAATTCTCCGTCACTCACTTTCTCTCTTCCGTAAACACCCCTCCACCTTCTCTCTCTTCTTTATCTGTCTTCTCCAATACTCTCTCTTTCCTTCAGAACAGAGGCCAAGATCTTCAGGTTTATGTAACTAAGTCTTTCCTTCTCATTCACACATGTGACGATGCCCTGCTCTCTCGTTGAGGAACCGCGCCACTGCCTTCGCCTCGCCTTGTACATCGCCTTTGACGGATCACCAAGTGAAGACGAAGAAAGAACCCTAAGAAACACTGGGAATAGTGAAGTCCTCCATCAACATGGTCTAGGAACTTGTGGCACCTGGGGTTTGGATAGGAGAGAGAAGAAATCGAAATTGAATGGAGAGACTTGCTCAGGCTTGCCGTCATACTGTGGAAAAGGGTCTTCCTACATCATCTTCGCCAATACGCTTAGAGATGGAGAAAGGGGCCGTGTGCAATTTTCTCTTCTTCTTTTTTCCCCTAAACCGTTCGTGGAAGAGATTTAATAATTTAGGGCATGTATGGTAATTATTCTAATTCTAAAAAGTGATTCTGATTAAAATGACTTTTTTCAATTCTGTTCCATGAATGATTTTTAGAGAATCAGAATGCGTTTGATGACTACGTTAATTTCTGTTCCAGAAACATTTTTGGTAACTATACATAATTTCTATTCTCTAGAATAATTTCTCTTCTCAATCTTTGCCATTTAAGTCAAATAATTATGTAATTACTTTGTAAAATTTCATTCTACATTTCAAATTAATCGAAGATTAATTCATATTGATTCTCTTGTATAACATATTGTCTATTGAAATGTAAAGATAAATATCAAGAATAATCACGAGTCATTTTTGCTATTATTGTAGGGATTCATCCAACTCTTTTGAGCAAGTGGACAATTGATACAAGTAACATTATCGTTTCTACAAGGAAAATGCACTACACTACCCTACATTGGTATGCATTTTTTATTCTAAAAATCAAATCTCAATCTTAATTTATCCAAAACTTAATATGAGAGCTTTCTAAGTGTTCACACTAGTTATTTTTATGTTTTTCCAAAATTTTCTAAAATTAGACTAAGTTTAAAGTATATAAACTTAGAAGCTCGAATGAGATTACAACCTTTTGTTGGAAAGAGCAAGGGAGCTTGTAAGGTTGGAGGGACAAATCACAACCAATAAAATCAAGTGCACAATTAAGGATCATGGCATTGATAAATCACATCATAAAACATGAATGAAATCCTAAAGGCTTAAATAATGTGGTTCGGATTTAATTTCAAATGTGTTTATGAATTTTTATAATAAAAAAAATCTATGAAATCTAGGTTCGAATTATGAAAATGAGGTCAAACTAGCTTAATCTAAGCTCTCTTTTTTTTTTTTTCTATTTTTAGGGATTTTCTAAAATTTTCTGATCTTTTAGAATTTCTCCAAATTTTTATTTTTATTTTTTTATTTTTATTATCTTATATTTTTTCTTTGAAAATGAAACATTGTTCTATTTTAGGTTGATGAAAAAGCGACGAAAGAACTAAAAGAGAAAAGTGAGAGATGTGGTACTTCACTCTATTTGTGATTCTAAAAAGTGATTTTTTTTCTAGAACTAATTTATTTTATTTTATTTTTGCTCCAAATTTATTCTTGTGAACAGAATTAGGATCGAAATGGTTTATATTACCAAAGAGGATTATCATCTTTTTTTGTTCTAAAAAAAAGAACCAGAGAATCAAAATGATTTACCATATAGATCCTTAAAGATCTTTTTTTTTTTTGTTGCCATGTATAAATGTGTCCATATTTTCTTTGCGATTCGATTATGAGTTTATATGGATTATGGAAGTTGGTCTTTCCTTCACAAAAACTTGGCCGGACGGTCACCAGAGGCCGAGATCTTGGTGGGGGGAAGAAGGTGGTGGCGTGCTAGAGATCAAGCATCTCACCACAGAGCTTGTTTGGCTTGGCATCCATGAGGGCCAACTCGTCGGGGGCGTGTCGTGTGTGAGGAAGAAAGAGGGATGGGTGTTTGCGAGAGAGAGAAAGAATCTGAAATGTGGGGCCCATTAAGCACGTGTAGTTCAATAAATAGATTTGGGTAAAAATAGGTTGGCACAGTTTAGCCGATTCTTTTGTCCGTCTGCAGTCAGACTTTATTTTCTCCGTCATTAAGCTAGCTGGATATTTTTGACTCCTTACCTGCTCCTCGTGTTCATCAGTGATAGTCTAGATTGGACTAGAGATTCTTTGTTAGGACCATGTGACGTCATTTTCAAGATGGAGAGGATTATTATTTCGACCTCAACAATAATTTTGCTCTGCATGTGCATGTCTTTTTCCATTTTTGGGGCTACGTGGATGCTTATAAGCTTTCTCAATAGCTCTCCCACATTGAGGCCCCCCCCACTCTCTGGCCACCCTCTTTCGGCCTCTCTAGGTTGAAGCAATTGAGGAGTGGGGATCCACCCATTTATAGTCAGCCTAATTCCGTGGTATCCCCTAGCCCGTAGTAATAGCGATAGTGATTTGTCGGAGACGAGACATTTGTATGGGAATAAACAATAACAAATGGTTTTGAACTTTGACTCAATAAATAATGTGATTTTTAAATTTTTAATTTATTTAATGTGGTCCATAAACTTTAGCATAATATTCAATATAGTCCATAAATTTTAAATTTATTCTATATGATCTCTAGACTTCTAATACATGTTCAATGTACCAAATTATATATGAAAATATTCAATGTAATCATTCTATTAATTTAAGATGATGGACAATATTGAACATTTCATATATGGTATGAACTAAATTGAATATGTACCTAAAGTTTAGAAACTTCATTAAACAAATTAAAAATTTAAGGACCACATTACTCATTAAGCTAAAGTTTAAGGATCACGTTGAACAAATTAAAAGTTTAGTAACCACATTCCACATTGATCAAAGTTCAAGAACCATTCGTGTCTTTTCCCACATGACCAACATCAATCAAATGCGCCACGTTTTTACCTTCATTTCAATAAAATATTTCCAAGGGAATCAATCAATTTCATTATGATATTATTTAACTTAGTAATTGATTCCCGAAATTGATTTGTCGCACTTGATTTTGAATCCATTATTTTTTATGCGGAATAACAACGATCTAGAGCTGAAGTGCTTCGTCTATTGTCCTCTATATCATTAGCGTCTGTCATGACCCTCCCGAGAGATTTCCGTAATTTCAAGGGAGTTAATGGCTTGACATGCTCTCATCCACTCAATAGATAGTGAGATTGAAGCGCGAGCCCTCCCAAGCCCATACCAAATTGTAACGAAGGGATTTTATGTTTTATTATTATTTTTTAACGAGGTCAACCTTGGTGTGGTCCGCTGACATGTGATAAGTGTGCATGCCATCAAAGTCGCCACAATCATTTTTGGAGAGTAAACTGGCAATCCTACCTAGTGGTTGAGAGAGATTGTTCTATTCCACGAAAACCAAAGAAGAGGGTCCGAGGATTTAGCTATGTGGACCTTTCGGTCGACATCCTTTCAGGATCTAAGATGAGAGATTTTGCTAACTATGTATTTCATGCAAATATATCAGGATAAGAAAAGTTCTAACATCCAAAAAGGTTCACATTGATGGGGAGTAACCATCCTATCAATCAAAATCAATAATGAAAGTGAGCAATTCAAGAAGCCAAGTCATACGTATAAATCACATAAAACAATCACATAATTTGTCACATGGCATACCTAGTGAAGCCCCAAGGGTTTAGAGAATTTACTATTAGAGTTCAAGGATAGTTTGGAAAAGTTTGGGACAAAATGTCTAGAGGAGCAAAATGGTCACTTTTAAAAGTTCAAGGACCAAAATCAAGAAAAATGGGTCAAATTGGTTGAATGTGATTGTTTCCATTTTTTGAAATTTCAGAATTTTCCAATGATGATTTGTCCAAAAGGAAAAAAAAAATGTCATTTCGAGAGAGAACAATTGATTTGACCCATTTCCTAATTTTGAGATTTCCCTGAATTGTTTAGAATTTTCTGGGATTTTTTCAATTTTTTAGAATTTCTATGAAATTTTCCAATTTTTTGAATTTTTAAATGATTGTTTTAGTTTTATTATTCTTTTTGATTTCTTTTTATTTTTCGGGGCTAGATTAACCCAACCCACAAAGCTTGAATGCCTGACCCAACCCTAGGGTCTTATGTCGACCTGAAACGGCGCCGTTTTGTGTTTTTCTTATTTTTTTTGAATTTTTTGAAACTCTTTTATGCATTTTCTTAAGATTTTTATTCAATTTTCTAATCCTACGGTGCAGATGAGGCCACTTGGCTAACCAATAGGAGTCAGATTTGCGTTCTAAAATGGAGGGCCCAAAATCAAATGAGAGACTAATTCTTAGCCTTTTCGATCTGAATTTAAATCCTATGGCTAAGATCAACCTAGAACACTAAACCTAGACCATTCGATCTACATACCACGATCTATGGCCATGATCGCACGACAAGACTAATTCTTGAATGTCCGATCAAAATCTATTTTTTAATTCTATTTTTATATCTAAATATCTATTTTTATTTTCTAAAAAATCCTGATTGTGACAGGGGGCACCATCCCTATCATCTGATCTGGATATTTTATTTTCACTAAAAACATAATATAACCTTCTGCACTGACGTGGGCAACAGCGTGGCCTTCACGTCGGTGCCACTTTGTAGTGCCAGGTAGGCATTGACTAAAGTCAACGCGACCTCACTAGTGTCACGACCCTCTTTGGGAAAATTCAAAGGGCTAATGGATTGCCTTTGAGTCAACTCCCGATAGAGGGGAACACGATTGTGGCGCAAGTCCTCTTAGCCCATACCAAATTACATCAGGGAGGAGTTTTAAACGAGATCGACCTTAGTATGATCAGGTGACATGTGATAAGTATTAATTTCCATCAAGAACCAAAATCAAAAAAATTGGGATGGGCTAGTTAAATGTGACCATTTAACATTTTTATGATTTTTGGGAATTTTTCTAAAATTTTGCCATTTTTTTC
>JAGVVM010012609.1:0-13985 GCA_019149425.1 Psidium friedrichsthalianum
AAAACGTCCCCGAACCTTTTATCTTTTTCAGCCTCCCCCCTCCTCCCCTCCCCTGCCTTTCTCGTTCCCGCTGTTCTGGATTCTGACGTTTATTTACTTGTGAGTTAGATATGGATGCATGCCCTCGGCTCTCTAGCCGTGTTTGGTGCTCTTCAGTGTGTGTGGTGTTCAGAGCACGCGATCCTGCGTTTGCAGACGCACTCCCCCGTGCATGGATAGTGCACACCGGCCATTGCCCACAGATTTAGCGAGATATGTGGGCCTTTGACGAGCACGCCCGCCGTGACACTGTTTTGTGCTGTTAGATAGAATGTGAACCGTCTTTCAACCCGGCCTTTTGATGTGGGAAGGTGATGAATTTGTGGTCAAAATGGTAGAAGTATGAGGTCTGGATCCCTATTTTTGCAGTTATTGCTTCTGTGTACATGTGATCATGCATTCTACGAGCTGTCTGCTTGTCCTGTCGATCCTTCTTTTTGGCTATGATGCAAATTCTTTCACCGAAGGTCTTCTATACTGTATCATGTGAAAGTATCTTTCTTGTGCTGTGTTTCGCATGGACTGGTTCAGTGACTGTAAGTTCCGGCGACAAGGTTGGCTGCCAGAGTCTGTCGTGATTTGTTCAGTCGAGAGTGCTCACAATACTAGGTATTTCCGCGATTTCAAACGTGGAATGATGGTCGTGATTTACATCCACAGGCCATCTCAGAAACCCCTAAATTAGGTTCTTTGGTGTTCCGCGTTCGGTAACGGAAACCAAACTGAATCGTACATCCAATTTCCCGTTTTTTGGATACGGGCAACTTGGCCAGGTTCGGTCACTCCCGGATGCGGCACGAATGACCATCCTCACCCCTAAAAATGGACAATAGATTGTGGGAGGTACAGCCATGAGTGCGAAGCCAGAAACACTTTACTCAACACTGACCACCACTCTCCATCGACCATGGTTGGATGGACAATACAAGCGTAGTGTCCTCGTGTATTAATTGCCAGTCTTGGCCATGATTTTTACCCCCGGTCTTTATTACAATTACATTAAGCATCCTACCATACTAGCACTGCAAAATAGTTTTCTGTTCCAGCCTGCATATACAATAGCAATGAGGGTGATGTTTGCACCTATGCAGATGTAAGTGTAAAAATAATAAGTGGCATAATATATTCGCAAAGTGGTAAATAACGCGCTAGTTGTATAAAGAACCCTTTTGAGATTCTGTCCATTATTTACTCAAATTAGGTGTCCAACATCATGCTACATCACCCCGAAGGAAACATTGCTGGTGGAGATGTCATTGCAAGTTTTATGTCATGATCTTAGGAGAGTGATTCCTTTCCAGAGTCAAAAAGGATCGCAAATCCTCCAAAATTAAGCAAAAAGGAACTTTGCAAACAAGCTATTAGTCGAAAGAATGTGCATTGCTATTTGCTATGTGGTGAATACTGTGGGGATGAAAAAGAAGAGAACCCCAGAGATAGACAAAGAAAGCTTAGCTAGATTCCAAGCCCACAGTAGAGAGATAGCAAGAGTAAGTCTAGAACTCGACCCATGTCATGCCCAGAGATGTCCCCACCCCCCAAGAATTTTTCTAGAAAGGAAAGCATGTAAGGTAGGAAAGAGTCAGAACTGCAGGAGTATGAGAGTTAGAATGAGTTCATTTGCTTGTAGGTAGCAAAGTGTGGGGTGAAAAAGAGTTGTTCCCATGTACTGTGCAGAGCAGTATTGAGCTCTTTAATGTAGATATTAGGTACGCAAAACTGTGCGTCTGTCCTCTGAGGATATTTAAGATTGCTGAAGCTTAGCCGCATTTTCCCAAAGATCATAGAGAGTTCTAGAAACTGGGAGAAGAATTTTGTCTTGTTTTTTCGTGGATGATTCAAATAAAGGGGAGGACCACCGCTTTATATATTAGAGGGCCTCTCGTTATAATGTTGATCGTGTCTCGATCCAATGGCTTACCTTGCCATCTTCCCATCTAACCAATTACCGACAATAAGTAGTAAAGTTCTAGAGTACGAGATAATTACCGTATCGCCCACCCTTGATAATATTCTACAGAATAGTCGAAAACTCTAGAGAAAACCCTAGATGCCAAGACAATTTAAGATTTGAGGTTTTACTTGGCTATGTGATTGACCGGTTTATCTCATGAAAACCTTGGTCTGTGACATTAGCATGAGAGGTGGGATGGAAAAAGGTGGGATATTGCTCTATAGTTGCAACTCTCGTTTTTCCAGCATTTAAAGAATTCAGACATTGGAGGTGAAAGTAATAAATTCACTCTAGGATGAACAAAATGGGGAAAGGAGTTAAAAATCAGTGAAATCTAATACATCCGGAGGCTGATTGATCCGAATTATCTGTCTGTAGTTTCCTTTTCCATATTGAATGACTAGGTATGGAAGTTTCTGGAAATCTCCATCTTATCCGATCGTTGAAATTGCACTTAGTTACTTCTGATTATGCAGCACTTGATAATCTGATTTCGCTAACATATGAAGGTTTATTTCTGTTTGTGTTTCTCTTACAGGGGCGCCAATTGCTGGCTCAGCTGTGATCAGATAGAACAAGTCGTGGGATATGTTAGCATAGGCTATCCTTTTGGAATGATTTCTTCAGTTCTGTTTGGGCGACACCATAAATATATCTTACAATCCTTGAAGCCGAAGCTCTTCATCATGGGAACCTGCGATGGCTTTACGAGTGTGAAGCAGCTAGAGAACAAGCTGAGTGGAGCAGCAGGTCGAGTTGAAAAGCGTCTGATTGAAGGAGCGGGGCACTTCCAAATGGAAGGCCCTGCTTTCGATGCGCAGATGGTGAGTATTATTCTCGAGTTCATCGCGTCCTTGTAATATTATTGGCTTGTACATCCGACAGCTGTTTAATTAGGAATAGAGCTCGAGTGATGCACCCATCTGGGCACGCCATCTGTTCTGGGCCTTGTGCTTGGATGCTTGCTTGCCTTCTGGTGGAGGATGTTGAATCCTAGCATTGGCAATTTGGCAGCAGTACCTGCACCTAAGGTTCCATGTTCTAGTCCTGTCTCATGAAAACTATCTGCAACACACGCACGAGCTCGCGCACAAACACACAGATCACGTAGACCTTGGTGTCGTTATGCAGAAAAGATATACAGTTCATATAATTATCAAAAGAAGCTGTATAGACTGACTGACGAATGAATCAGTTGAGATTCAATTATAATGACAGGTCAGCCAAATCTAAATCTAGTAAGGTTACAGGCTCAGACATTGTTATTAACTGGCTAGGACTTGAAATGCAATTATGAGATGTTGAGAAAACCACCGGCCCTGGTTCTCTCCATCAGATCCAGAACTTGTCTGCTCAAAGTCTCAAACTGCCACTTCCTCGATTGCCTTTTGGGAGGCTACAATCCCTTTTCATCTGTTTGTAAAGATAAAAAGGAGAGTACAAAGAATTGAAAATTGTACATTGAACAATCGTGAAACTGACACATCATACCCATAAAAGTTAGCTCCCAAGGGGCATCATTGAACTAAGATATTTTTATTGGTCATTCAATCCAAGCTCACAAAATATTTGAAAGAAGAAGAGCCACTCTAAGGATGGATGACTGAAATACAATGTACACGGAGGCACAAAAGTGAAAAAAAAAAAAAAAACAAAGAACAGAGGAGAGACATGAAGAACTTGGACCGCCTCTGAACCTGACTGTATACTTTGATTCTGAAAAGTGTTACGGAACTAGCAATGCGTAGAATGGCAACGCGGGAAATGCGTTGGAGTCATCTCCGTCTAACATCATATGTTAGGTTATTAGGTAAAAGTAATCAGTAATTACCACTTTCACCATCGGATGCATCTTCAAGCCTGGAGATCGCATCAACCAGGGCCAGCTCCTGCTTCTGCATTTTGGAGCCCTTATCAGTTACAGTCCATGCAAGATGGAATACGATCTAACTGGCGTCGAGACGGAACATCATTACCTTAAGAACCCTCTTTGCTTCTGCTATCTGCCGAGCGCCGCATCGGCTTCCTTGCACCTAACACATGCTCCACTGTATCTAAGTCAGCCTATATTAGTCAAATGAAACGACATGACTCTTGATCAGTTAGTCTATGTGATAACAACAGCCCACCTCCTTGACTAGAGAATCTGTGTGAAGTATTTCATGTCGCCCAAAGCCTTCCTGCCCATGCCACTTTGCAATGAAGGAAGATTCTTTCGAGTCTGTCCCTTCATTGTCCCTCTACCTCTTCCAAGTCCAGTAATAGCACCGCCTTTCGAAGTTGACTTCTTGACTCCCTTCTTGACTCCCCGATTGACATCAGGACCGGCCCCTCTATGAGACATTCCATGGTCAGCGCCTTCCCACCGGATGTCTGAGGGAGATTCTACCATCAGGGCAAAAAAGAAATTGTGAGTATTTCTCTGAGATAAAAGAGGAGTAAAACTTTGTAATGCGGTATGTCGTTATCATGATGACTTATGGCAGGAACATGCTATGGTCTCATGACTGGTTATAACCAGGTCAAAGAAAACTCCTCTACAAGTCTATCCCCAACAGGAGTCTCAGTATTTGAGCAGCCTATCTGTATGCTCGCATTTTGAAGACAGATTATTGAGAGATTAAAATGTACGAGAAGTCGCCTCATTGACCAGGCCACAGTGGGATGAGGATGAGATTTCCCACGTTAAATTCGAAAGGCATAAGCTAATAAGTAAGCTTTGACTATGTTTGGTTAAAAGGTTTAACAGCTTAGAGTGGCTTACCCTCCTCAAACCAATTGCTAAAAACCAGCCAGTCCAGGCCCATTTTGAGTACAAGCAGCTTCGGTTTAGTCATGGTATCATGATTCATTATGACATTCATCAAGATTTTCTCTACTAAAGTTGAATATGTAATGAGGTTGAGTAGACATTCTTACCTCTTTGAGGTCTACCCATTCCCATGTTTCATTTTGCAGTATCGATATCATAGACCAATGCAGGCGACCCTATTAAAACACAAAAAGGAAGCTCAATCGGAGGTGTGTTTGCAGTGTGTCTCATTAGTAAGAACGTATTTACCTCAACACTGAGTTGTAATCTGTTATGACAGCCTCATAGAAGTTGTTATCATCAGGCCACCTAGTCCAAACTTTCTTGCCTATCAGTGAATCAGAGTTTTGCTGCAAAGGCCCCAGACAAACCACGAATGGCACCTTGAGGCCTTCCACCAACGTCTGCAGTAGAGTTCTGCACGGAATATAGATGATCCAGCAAGCAGAATATATAAATCAAGCAAAGAGGAAAGATCCAGCTGAATTCACAACTACTTCTATATCAAAGATAGAACTCACTGATTTTGCTTTCTTACTCCTGCCTCCTGCATGAGACCCTCGTCTAACTGCTGACGGAGATGGTTGTAATGCCGGTATTGATGGAGGTGGTGCAATCATAGACAAAGAAGCAACAGACTGTGTTGTCTTCAGTTTCTTGTGAGATGCCGAAAGATTGCGACTAGGTGCAGGGTCATGAATGTGCCGAGAAGTACCAGGCATGCCTGGTTGAAGCCATTTGCTTTTCTCCACTCTCTGCTCCATGATTGATTGCAATGTCAAAACATAGGGCTTAGCAGCAACTATATAACAAATAATCAGCAAAGATAAAATGTACACTATGTCAAGCTATTGCACCTTATTCGCCGAATAATGTCTTCCGAATGACCCTGGAAAGAAGCTCTCTATGTTTCCTCGTCTGACACTCTCAGCTCTTTCCTAATTTCAGTAATCAAAGTCTCTTTATCCTGCAAAAACACCATAGGTAGAAGCTGTTTAAGATGAAGCACGGAAGATGGACCACTGAAATAACAAGTTGAGTAAAGATACCCAAGTAATGGCATCAGATTGAGCCTTAAAGGCTCGCAGTATTGAACAATAAGCTTCTTGCTCAATATTTTTGATCTGATTTTCCATGTCGTCATGAATCCTGGGTAAAGGCGCAGTTCCTAAAACTGTAGATCTTCCATTTCCAGTAGTGTGTCCTCTCTGGAATCTGCTGTGGTGCGGAGGAGGGAGGTCGTCATCTGTACCTGCAGTGATTTCGTAGGCAAAATTTTTTGACTCGAGATGCACGGAATGCGACTGCATTGGTTATAAATCTTTCATTCTTCACTAGTACCCAGAAAATAGAATACAAAACGCTTGCAAGTGTATGTTAACCTAGGTACCAGTCGTCATGGTCAAATTCCAACAACTCCGAAATACTTCATGTTGTAGTATGCGCAAACAGAAAAAGCTACCAATCTTTACACTGTAATTGGGCCAATGATCTTGGGCAAATCAGCATTATGGTCAAGCATACAGTAGGGGCAGCAATTTCTGACATGACAAGGAATGCACCTTGAAGACAACATGATTCAGGAAAAAACCATAAACAAAATCCGAAAATGACATCATATGAACATGGTGAACATCTAACTAATCCATTTATAAAACAAATCCTAATCATACTAGACAAAAGTACAGCAAATTAGCAATAACATGGATTGATACAACTCATTGACAGACTCCCAACGATTGGACACGACTGATAGCCCTATGAACAAGTAGATCAAACCCATAGCGAGAAAAACTCCCCAAATTCAATATGTATGACAAAGAAAAAAGACCGTTTTGATGAGAACTTCGTCCCACAAGCTTCCTCACACATTCCAACAGCATAGTTTAAAGGGCACCGAGAGAAGTCAGAATTCTCGCAACCTATCCCAATATCTGAATGTTTTACCACCGCCTTGGCAGTTTACATACCAAAGGGTGGAACCACACAAAAGGTTACATTCCGATCCTTATTAACATGGCAGATTTATTCGCAATTTTCACTGACATTAGAATTGGAAGCGCTGCTAATCCTTTTCAAGCCAATTTTCAAATGAAACAACAGCAGCAGCCCCATATACTTTCCCAGCACCCTCAGTATGTCGAACTCTCTCTTTCCACTCCCCTCAAAACTACAGCAAGAAACAACTATCAAAACCACACATTTGACACGGGCCGGTTATTCCGTGTCCCTCATACGATGCAGAGGATTGCGGGGCATCGAACAACATGCCCGGGGGTGAAACTACTTGCCAGACGCCGCACAGGCTGTCCCGTGGCAGGGAAAATGCTGGCCCATGACACATTCCTATATGAGCTTTCATAACCAAACTGAAATTATAGTTCTTAAACCCTTTCAAAGCCAATTCCTTAAACCCTTCCAAAGCTTATTTATCAAGTTCCACGTACAACTCTGCACTAAAGCACAAAAAAATCGGACTTTCCTACTGAGCAAGAACATGAAACCCAACAGATTGTTTTGATTTGCTATACAAACATGAACAGGCATCAACCGCTATGACTTCACTCTCTTCTCAAATTAATTAATTGGTCAACAAGATAAATTCCACTAATAAATTCCAAAAACGACATTAGACACCAAACACAACCTTGGAAACCACAGAGTAAGTCAGAAAAAAGAAAGTGAAAAGCTCACCGCTGCTATCAGGCATATCCTGATCCATCCTCGTTGCCTCAAACAAGAACTTTCGCCGATGGAAAACCCAGAATTCGCTTTAACCACACTCCTAAACGCCACGAACTCGGAAAAACACCTCAAGGACAGAGTCGACGAGTCTCGATAGGGAACCCGAACCAGTCACCGTAAATAGTCATCGAATCCGCCTGAAAGAACTGAATTTGATGCATAGATAGACGTGGAAACTGAGAGGAAGCAACGAAATCACAACAGAAGCGTAGCGAGAGTCGTTCGCCCTCCAACTTTCAACAGAAGGGCCGATTTGGGTGCAATTATCTGCCAATTTGCGGAGAAACGCTGACAATACGAACAATCGAACTTCGGTGTCACGAACTAAGAAAACCCAGACATAGATGCGAAGCGAATTGGGGTTGAAAAGAAGAATTTTTGAGTGAGATCACTATGGAATTAGGGTTTGAGAAGAAGATAGAGAAGAGGAGGGTTGCGAGGTGAGAACTGGGAATTTCCCAGTCCCGGACCGGTGACAGAAGAGAAACGGTCGGAACTGGAAATCGTTTCCGATTCGGCCGGTTCAAACGGCCGGTCCGGACCCGGTTCAGCAAACACCAATGACATAGAGGGGAGGAGAGGACCTCGAATAACTTCATTGGCGCCGGCGAACGAACACTTCGAGCCTGAGAGCTTTATGATATAGATCAATGGCAACGGAGACAAAGACGGTCCCTTCGAGAGACCGAGAGGGGCCGTATTGCCGGATGTCATATACGTGATACAGACATAATTGCTTATTTAACTCGGCCTTTTGCGGAAATAATCTTCGTCCTCAATTTTTTTTTTTGCTTATCCGTTCATCGCTGACATCTCTAATGTCAATCCATAACATTAAAACTTTCGGGCTATCTTGGTAGATCATCCATCAAAGATATTCCTTAAAAAGGAAATCCAATGATTATATTAACATATACCGTGAATTGCTTTGCACCTAACCTACCGTATTTAACCACTATATGCGTCATCGCTGACATCTCTTATGTCAATCCATAACATTAAAACTTTCAGGCTATCTTGGTAGATCATCCAGCGATGAAGAGGCTAAGATTATTTAGCTTGTATGAAACACGCTAAACGCATATAGTGGTTAAATACGGTAGGTTAGGTGCAAAGCAATTCACAGTATATGTTAATATAAATCATTGGATTTCCTTTTTAAGAAATATCTTTGGTTTGTCCAAAACAAATTTTCCTTTCCCGGCATGTGACCTTCTCAATTTAATCATCAATTACATGCTTGCAATCTGAAAGATAATATTATTTTAGCTTATTTTGGTTGGTAGGCTATCCAATGGTGAAGAGAATAGAGTGCAAGTGCATATGTCTTGGGGAAAAATGAACGATGAAAATATTTAAAAAATGATGGCTAATATCACTTAAAATCATTAGTTCACAAATTTCTTTCTTTTTTTCATTATCGACAATACTTTATGTTTGGAACATTTTATGGAAGAAAAAAAATATTTTTGTTTATTTATTTTTTATAAGCGATTGAAGCGATCATTTTTAGAAAAATGTTTCTCTAAACATTCGTTTTACACGAAACAATCGCACCAAACATAATCTCTTCCCTACATGTTTTCTTCACATTTTTGGAAGTAAATTTTTAATCAGATAAATTAGCTAATTAGCCGCGGTATTTTGTCGGCCAATGGCTCTGCTTCAACTCACCTTTTACGAGATCATGCCCTGCAGTTCTGACCAATCGTATGGTTGTCTAGAATGAGCTTGGTTCAATGGCGCACCAAGGTTCGCATTCTCATGTTCGATCTCGCTGGTCTGCTGTGCTGAGCCTCTGATTGGATCCTTTTCTTGGGCCGCAGGCTCAAATGAATCACTTTGGCAAATAGATGACGCCCGTCTATAAATTTGTCAAGAACGTAGCCGGGGACAGCACACAATGCACTTAACTGTAGAGACCGGTCCGAACCAGTCCGATGAAGGTGGCAAGTGATGATCACCGGGGCAAGCGGCCTTTGGCAGGCTTCTACCACGGCGAGTGGGCCCGCGTTGCCACACCACAATGCCTATCTGTGTGGAGATTCTGATATCATTATTAGTAGTGTATAGCAGAAGCCGATACCTCCACTTGGGGAGGCCATCAAGAGAGAGCCCAAATCCAAGACCGTAAACATATTTAATTGGATCAAGTTTCACTCAAAAGCTTTAAGTTATGAGTTATGGATCAACTAGGATTATGTTAAGTGCTCCATACTATATCAATTTTTTGATATGAAACTTCTCTAATATAACTCATACATCCATTTCAACACTTTTGACGTAATGACAACTCTTAGCTTTGGAACTCTAAGTTAGGAATGGAGCAATATTAGGATGGGGGCTGACCACCTGCGAAAGTTCTTGCATGTGCGCCAAAGGAGAAGACCTCGAGACTTAGTATGGTATGAGCCAAAGTAGATAATATCTCGATGAGTTAATTTAGGAATGTCTCAGTAACTGACTAAAATGTTATTTCTTTACGAGAAGATTACTGTTTAATTACCGACTTGGACCGTCGGTGGTTGCATACGAGGAAAACAAGGAGGCCACGAGATCTCGTATCTGATGGTTTACAGACCGTCGAGAGTCGGGTATTTTGAACCTTATGTTCCGAATCTGCATAGTCGTTGGTAGAGTTTCAGTCTTTGTACTATTATGTATGAACGGATGTCGGGAGATTCAAGCTTTTACACCGATCTTACCCTATATCGATATGGAGAAAATGTATCCGCTTCTTTTGTAGGAAGAGCCCTTGGACGTGAACTACTGCAAAGTAATTCTTCAGCATGCTTGCATGTGGATCGAGTGTTTCAACTCTTTTCTGTACTCCTGCAATCCGCGTGAGCGAAGCTATGAACTTGTCCTTCTCGATGTAAAGACTTGCCTCAACAGGTGTTCAATTTGATTTGGAGGGGGTTTGCCTTTTACAGAAGTCTTTGGCGCCGACTGTTGCTAGTCCGAGAGGTCTCTTAGTTCTGCTTTGCTTGATGACAATTAGTCCCACGTTCCAGTCTGATTCAACTGCGTCGATGTAATTGCGCCCCACATTGCTCAACTCTTGGATAAAACTATCAGTTACTGTTGCCGCCTCATCGAACCAGTCATCCATTAATAACTGCCCTTGGCTCTCTTCAGTTTTTCTCTTTTCCAGAGCTGCGTTCTGCATTTCAAGAATGACTGCTGATTCCATTTCCAACCAGGCCCGCCTTATGGCCACCAGGAGGAGGATAAACATGGCTCCTGCCAAAGAAGTTGAACTGTTTCTTCCCAGTGCATGTCATGTTCAGTGGAACTGTTTCTTTGAGACAACAATTTACTTTACCGGTTTGACTTTAAGAGGGTATTCTGTTGGGTACTGGAGGCTTTATTCCTACTATTAGGATGACACTAATGGGACAGGAACCATTTGGTTATGATGTTCAAGGATAGAAAATTTCGCATTTTTCGTGGATTGTACTGGTGTTCTCCATAGTCATATGGACAGGAAATTATCTGTGAGCGGACATCGGTAGGACCATAAAAGGTGGAACCCGAGAAATGTATCGTTCGTGTCACTGAAGACAGATGATGATCCTGAGTGAACAATGGCAAGTTCTTGTTTTCTACCACAACATGCTCAGTCAACCGCGGCGTCTGATTTGAGTTTTACGGCGTCTGGTGAGTTCATGCTTCGAAAGAACCTGCTCGTACATTCAAAGGAAGGTGGCCGAAGGTCAGACCTCGGATCCTACAATCTTGAATCCTAGTAGTGGTAGTGACAAAGGCCACATTGTTGTCGACGCAGCAGGAATCTTCCGATCCACATGTACGATTGCATTAAATCATTTTTACCTTTGCATGAGGAGATCTTATTGGATACATATACACAAGCAAGTGAGCGGCTGGCGCAGACAATGTGAACGAGTAGATCTAGCCCTGCTGCTTGCTTAGAATATTGATTGGTTTTGTCCTTCGAGACTAATTGAAGTTTTGCGACGGAGAGAATCTCGTTTTTAAAATGTTGACCACCGCGAGATCTATCTGGAATAACAAGGAAGCATCGGACCAAGGTAAAAAACTTTTCCTTTGGTACATTTAAGCGAGCCTAGAGGGGCTTCGTCGTCATGACTGACGAGCCAGCCAGCAATGCTGCACAGAACATTCTCAGTACGCACTTACGCATGAATAATTATCTCGATCAGAGTGCCCTTCTAAAGAAGATCAAATACCATAAGATATTCAAAGAAGAGAGAGTAAGAAAACAGCCGAAAGGTAATCGTAAACTACGATTTGATGTGATATGGAAGCTGGGAACGGTTTAGATTAACCATTGGCAAATGTTAAGACTAAACTCCGATACAAAGACCCAAACATTAAAACTAGTCTTTAGAGACACTGAGGGCGTCTCTGCAATTGTAATGTGTGTACCTGAGAAATTTTGAAATGTGGTCGCGACTATACTAAAAGGTTGAAATGTCGCGAATTGACATCGATTTATTTGTCGAGAGCAACGTGAAATGTGGTCCGAATCTTAAAATCACGAAAGAGTCTTGCCTAAGGTTGAGCAGAAACCAGTACTATGCATTACAGACCACCTAATCTTTTAAACAGTTAATGGGTGATTAGTACCTCAAACCCTGTAATTAAATGAGGGGGCAGAAACTATTGGCGCGTTTCCGGGAAGCCGACGCAGCAGTACTATCAAGTTAATCAGGCCTAAAACTAAAAAAGCCCGCTAAGTTGAGCTGTGTTTTGTCAAAACTTATTTGAGGGCACACCCTCTAATTAATTGGTTTAGAAGGACAGAAATGAGGCCACTGATTTGGTTCTCATGTGATACGTCACATGAGACATGTTGCTTAAACATCCAGAGATTTCAGAACGTTCGGGAAGATATATAATACTTCAAATTTTCTCATCCACATGATCAGCTGCCTTCCGAGCTCCAAACACAAGCTAAAAGAACCACAGAAGAAGTACTACTAAAATGAAGCATTCTTCCAAGGAAATTGTTTAGAAATGCTCACATGGCGAAGAAGAAATTCTGACAAGCATTCCTGATCTTTACATATGCCTCCGTGACCAAACTACCATGTCCTTTTTGTAACCCGAAATGCGTTCTTTCACCTCTGCTCTCTTCTTCTTTGCCATTTTTATTAAGCTTGAAGATGGGATTGAACCAGAGACATATACAGTGTGCTACAGTCGAGGACATTTTGACTGGCATCCAAAATGGTGCCAAGATGAAAAATCAGTCTCTTTTTAGCTTTTAAATTCTCATAAACTTGGCGCATCGTTTCAAATTTTTGCCATACATCACCACAGACCCTTTGTTATTGTGAGTAAAACTGAAGAACCAAGCATCTCGGCGAGATTTTACTTACATGGTATGGAAATTGGAGTCATACTCGTTGTTTCGAATGATCAAATGACTGTAGATGCTTGAGCATGTTGATTTTCCAATCTACTGTAATCAAAGTTCCTCGATTAAATAGTCCTGGAAGCAGAAATGACTTTTTCTAATTCTGTTCCTGAATGAGTTTTAAAGAACCGGAAACGCGTTTGATAACTGCACAAAAATTTCTGTTTTGAAAAATTGTTGCTTCTTCTTAAATTTTTTCATTTAAGTCAAATAATTATGTAATTACTTTGTAAAATTTATTCTAAATTGAAGACTAATTTCCAATGCACACTAAAAAAATGTAAAATACATTTATTTTTTTTTAGCGTGTCATAATAAATGAAACACAAATTTAATACATTGACATTTGAAGTTCGATTAAAAGCATGGGACATGCTTCCCATATTAATGACTCATTTTTTCTTTAAATGTTGGTAAATACATACAAATCATAGCAATCGAACAATATAAAAAATTAACGAAATACAAGTCCTTCACTATCATTTTGCAACTTCTATCCTAAATCCAAGTGGGTGTTGTGTCCTACCAGCTCACGTGCAGATGGGTCAACATTTTGTGATGCAAGACTACGCGGTAATATATGTTACCATCCACACATTGGATGCCCTCATCTTCCTGAACTATTTTTTGTAGAAGAGTGAATCTAGGACAATCTCTAGGAAATTTAGGTCCAAAATTATGAAAATTGAGGTCAAACTAGTCTCTTCTATTTTTATGGAATTTCCTAAAATTTGATTGTGATTTTGTGTTTTTAAAAAATTTTCAATTTTTTTCGAATTTTTTTATTTTTTATTTTATTAGGTTGAGAGAAAAGTGACGAGAGAACTAAAAGAAAAAGTGAGAGATGTGAGATTTTCATTCTGTTTTGTGATTCTCAAAAGTGATTATATTCAGAACCAACTTTTTTTTGGTTCTGGATTTTGCTCTAAAAGTGATTCATGATTCTCCAAAACTGATTCTTGGAACACAGAATCAGAATCAGAATTATGTTCGTTAACCAAAATGATTCTTTATTTTACTATTCCAAGGGA
>JAGVVM010012610.1:0-13006 GCA_019149425.1 Psidium friedrichsthalianum
CCAATCTCCTCTCCTCGATCTTCATACGCTCGGTTTATTATCTTGATGACTAAAAAAATTGGCAAAATATCAAATCACTTCAATCGTTCAATTGTAATTAATTTAAAGGATTAAAAAACATTTACATCAATTAATTACAATTATAAATGCCATAATAAGGTCTGAATGTTCATTATTATACCCGTATCAACGGGTCCATGGCCCATTTTCCTGCCTACATTTTGTTACGAATGATTTATATATAGGTTGTAATTTTTTAATAAGCACTGTGAAAATTGATCTAAAAGTTAAAAGTTGACTCATATGGGTTGTGGAGCCACGTCACGAACATCCCACAAACCATCTAAGTGGGAGAGAAGGAGCCGCTCTCTCGCTTTAGATATATGTCAATTTAAGGATTTTACTTTCCAAAACAGATCTAGATATGATTGAAGTCTTCGTTTCAATACCCATCCGAAAGATCATAAAGCTTCAATGATTGTTAGAGTGAATGAAGGTCCCCAATTGATGTCCCTTTTAATGTATTGAAGAACTCGTTTTCAATTTGTCAAAATCACTATTGTAGGTTTTCTGCATTCTCTACAAAGCATATTGGTAGCATAAGCGATGTCCGGACAATATAATTATCGTTAACATATTGAAACCCCCAACTAACTTCGGTATTCGAGTGGTTGATCACGAATACTTCATCATCTGATGTATGAGTGGTTTTCATTCACAGAGTGTGTTGATAATCAGATTTGCACTCTTTCATTTTTGCTGCTCTCAATGAGATCAGACAGCTTACTATGTTCCTAAACCAAGGAAGTTCTCATGTTGTGCTTCGCTTCTATACCCACAGAAGTAATGGATACACCTAAGTCCTTTCATGTGAAAGGTGAACCCCTATAGGTATTAGACATGTGTTCTTTCAACATAACAAATATTGGTGTCTCAAAACACGACGATGGTGATGAGGACGTTAACTTATACACGCACCCGCAAGCTTTTGCAATAGAGTGGAAGTTCTCGAACGTGTATTTATCAACCGATCTAATGATCGGCATCTGAAGCTTTATAGTGACAAATTTTGTTCTAAAGGCTTGAAAGTGTGCTTCTCGCTGAAAATTGTACTTTGGCTATTTGCCTTCCGTAAAGGAAGTTGGGTATTAGTTGGTTGTAATTGAGGGAGGGGGGGGGGGGGGGGGGGGGGGGGGGGGGGGGGAGGGGAATCATAACAAAAAATTCTATAAAAAATCCAGAAAAATCAAAAAATTCTCAAAAATTCTCAAAATTGTGAAATATGAAATGATCACATTCAAATGGTTTAACCTGTTTTCACAATTTTGACTTTCTCAAAGCTTAAAAAATGACCATTTTTCCCATCTAGTTATTTTGACCAAATTTTTTTAAATCATCCCTAAACCATTTGGTGCTTTCCTGAGCTGTTAGGGCTTTTGCTAGGCTTGCTTTAGCTTGATTTGATGTGATTTATCTGTACATAATGATTCCTTAATCTACGCAATTATTTTTATGATTGTGATTAATATGATATATAATTCCACTTGCATGAACCCTTTAGATTTTAGGACTTACCTCGTCCAAAAGAATTTGCATGAATTCTATATATTAGGAAATCACTCAACTTAGGTACCAAAGGACGTCAACCAACGAGTCGACGTAACTAAGTTCTCAAACCCGTTTCTCTGTTTTCGCAGAATCAAACAATGTCTCCCAATCGCTCGATAAGGTTTCTAATCATACCCTCCAAAAAATGATTGGTGGCAACTTCGATAGCATGTAAACTGATCACATGTCACCTGACCACACCAAGGTCGTCTCGATTTTGAAATTCTTCCTGACATGACTTGGTATGGGCCTAAGAGGGCCCGCACTAAACCTGATAAAGCAGAGGCTTAATAATCCATTAGCCTCGCCCTTGTCGTGTCCCGCGAGGAGTATCACGACAATCCTAAATATTATCTAATATCTCTTTCGCCATACTCCGACACCGCCACTATTACCTTGGGCGCGAGAACCTAGTTATCTAAAAAGGTTTCAACAATAAGGGTGACCAAAACTCAACCAAGTAAAATATCTAGTCCAACAACTAAGCTATATACAACCTGTCAATCGAGCGGGAATCTATAAGAATGGGCACAAAAAAATTACAACGACAACCATACACAATAGGTTATAATCAATCAAGTATCATTTTGACCCAACATCTAGCCATCTCATTCATGTCCACTTTGATTTACAACTGCCGCTATCAATCCACGATTCTCGACTGGAGAGATTATTACCTTCAATACCAGTCCGAACTCCATTTACAAGCACAGTGTACACGATTCCCTTCATGTGGCTCTCGGCTAAACCACCCATACTTACACTTCCAATTAATCCACTTTGATCCATCAATAACTTCGACAATCAGTGTCATGGCCTTAATCCTCGAGCATGCAGCAATCCTACCAATGCCTTAGATCATTTAAGGATGAAGTCTTAGGCACATCATCGACCATAAATTTTTATCTTTTGATTAGTGCAAGCAAAATGTTCTACTCCCCAGATAGAAAAATATAAACAACAGGGTAGGCAGTAAAGACAGGGATAGGCAATAGGTGAACAACAACCAGCATCAGCAAAAGTTCATTTTATTTGTATAACTTGTTACCCAAGAAGTGAAATATCTACATGCCCATCTTAAAGGCTACTTCCTATGACCATAAAAAAGATATCGAGTTAGGGTAGGGTTAACACTACAGTAAAAAAACTCCATCAAGAAGGGGTCTCCTCCATTATAGCTACTTAGAGATAATAGCCGACTGGGGTCTCAAGGTCCTCCTCCTCCAGCTCGAGCTTTGGTCCTCCACCTCCCTGTCCAGGGTGTTTATGTCCATTGGATCCCAAGTTTGAATCCTCGGAGTTGTTATTAGGGTCCATCAAATCGATAAATAGGCCAAGGAGGACATCACTGTAGCAAACGAACCAAGCTTTGAAGCAATGCGACAATAAATACCCATCTCCTCATCCACCCATATCATCATCGCGTTATGTTCCCGGACAGGGTCCCAATTTCAAACTAGATGGTACAAAACGTCGAAGGACTAGTCAAGTGAAACCTCAAACTATACCAGATAGACCTCCATAGCTAAGTTCTAAAAAGCTCACAACAAGAAGGTGATATATAAAATCTCAATGAGTCAACGCCTAAGTCCGAGCAAGGCATTAATTCACTTAGGATAGCTTAAACATGCGGCAAAATAGCGATAACAGATCAATAGCGTGCGATTCATGCAATGCTCAAGCTATCACAAGATCAGGTACATACCTTGATAGTTACCTATCAATGACACACAAAATTACCTCGCGTTGGCCCATACAATACAATAATCCACATGGCATTTAAATCACACACAGATCAAGGCACGTTATTAGAACACTTATAATAATAACTCATGCATAATGCAAGACGCGTGATCTGGTTATTATTGAGAGATACCCCACTCTGATGTGACATTCTAGATTTTTGACCCATTTTCGGAGTGTAACAAATAGAATGGATGCCATTCCATTGGAGCGCTCTAGTTAGATCTCACTTGGAACTTATAATTCCAAGCTGGCTAACTGGAATGGAAAGGCTACCTGAGATTTTAAAGTACATGGACTTGGCCAGTCGATACACGTATCTCCTAACGAGTCACCCGTTGGCTTGAATATTTACTAGAGTCACTACTAGATGGATGGGGCCACAAAGTGAATTCGAATTTGGACAACTGAACTTCCAAGATTATCGCAGTGATGATGTAAATGCAAATTAAGAAGTTCTGCATCGATGGATTTGTTTCGAGAATTCAAAAGTAAAGCAGACAGCGAAAACGACAATTTCGCCCCTGGCTCATTTTAGACTCCCTAGACTATGGATAGATTGTCTTGTGAGTGATTAGAGCTCTGGATTGGATTAGCCTCGTAAAGTGTGTCGCATGCAGTAGAATTCCATCCGATCCCGATAGCACGTGACCCTAGTAAAATTCACATCACAACTTTTGAAGCTATCAAGTCATGTTTGGCCTTTGTCTTTTCTTCATTAATTCCCCATATCACCTTTTACTTTTCCAAGGCAATCGTTGCCTTTTTTGTCATTGAAGACAAGTCAATTGGTTCCACTTTTTCAAGACAATGATGAACTTTCTTTTTGTCTTGTCCTCATTAAAACATAAGACAAGATCTTATTTTTGTCTCATCCTCATAAAACTTATGACACCACTCTCTTTCCAAGACACCCCATCCACTCACTCTCTTCCCAAGACCATTATAAACCACTTTCCAAGATAACAAGTCACCTCTCACCCTCTCCCATGCACATGTCACATCTAGATAGGGTTTGGGATTTCCAATTTTGAACTTGGAAAGACAAGAAGGTCTTCTTCCTCTCTCAATTCTCTCCTTCATTTCCTCTTCCCACTCTCCCTCAACCTCTCTCTCTCTCTCTCTCTCTCTCTCTCTCTCTCTCTCTCTCTCTCTCTCTCTCTCTCTCTCTCGGCCATCTCGCGTTTTCGCAGGTTCCAAAGCGCACCCGAAGAGAAATGGCTCGTTCGAGCTCTTCCGGAGTCCAAATGACTCCCATTTTCTCCCATACGACCGTAAGACAAAGGGCTTCAAAGATCTGAAAGTGGTTTCCCAAGATCTGGCTGCAGCCCCTTGAATCGAAGCAAAATTGTGGCTTATGTACGCCCGATTTCTGTAATCTATGTTTGCATTGTTTCGTTGATTCCCGGAGCATCGCCGCTCCGATGAGCTCAAATTAACATGGGTTTCTTCGTCTCTCTTTCCTCCTTCAATTCAAAAAAACAATCGAAGAAGAGCTCTAAATCATTCTTAGGTTTTGTTTGAACTAGGGGTGTGCACTACCGACTTTTGCCGACGCCTTCGCGGAGTTGCCGTGGACCGCTGGGACTTTCTCTCGGCTTTGTGTCGCGAGCGAAAGAATTTAATTTTAATTTTCAATTAGGTGAATGGATTATCAGGTTAATCAGATTAACTAACCTAACGCGGACCCTTCCAAGCCCTACCAAATCGCAACTTTGGGTTTTTGTTTAAATAATTTTAAAATTGGAGTCGCCACCAATCGTTCTTGGTAGGTCGATTAGAAACCTTACTAAATTAGCAGGAGAACTAATTTATTTCTGCGAACCAGAGAAAATGAGTTCGAAGACTTGGTTACGCTAGATTGCTCAGCGCCCTTTCGGTACCATTTTATTCATGAAAAATCATTTGAGGAGACTCGAAAATATTTAGATCAAACTGACTAGAAGAGTAAAGTGGTCATTTTTCAAGGATCGAGAAGTGAAAACAGGTCAAACCAGTTGAATGTGGTCATTACTTATTTCTCACAATTTCTGAGAATTTTTCTGAATTATTTCTCTGATTTTCTAGAGACAATTTGCCTATGAGGGTAAAACTGTCATTTCATGAAGAAATGGGCATCAAAGTCACAAAATATGGGTTTGGCCAGTCAAATGACCATTTCCCATTTTATGCAATTTTTGAGAATTTTTCGGAATTTTCCGGAACAATTTGCCCATAAGGGGCATAATCGTCATTTTGAAAAGATCAGGGAAGAAAATCATCAAAATAGGATTAACCGATCGAATGGCCGTTTCCTAGTTTTTGAGGACTTTTCTGAATTTTTGAAATTTTTCAAGACAATTTGCCCATAAGGGGTAAAAATCATCATTTGAAAAGATTAGGAAGGGAAATTGTCAAAAATAGGATTGGCCAGTCGAAATGGTCCGTTTCCTAGTTTTTCGAATTTCTGAACTTTTTGGAATTTTCAAACAATTGCCGATAAGGGGAAAAATTATCATTTTGAAAATGTCAAGAAGGGAATCATCAAATAGGATTGGTCAGTCGAAATGGCCCGTTTCCTAGTTTTTGGGATTTTCTGAATTTTTTAGAATTTTTCAAGACAATTTGCCATAAAGGGAAAAATTGTCATTTGAAAAGATCATGAAGGGAAATCGTCAAGAATAGGATTGGATAGTCAAAATGGCCCGTTTTCCTAGTTTTTGAGATTTTTCTGAACTTTTTGGAATTTTTCCAAACAATTTGCCCATAAGGGAAAAATCATCATTTTGAAAAGATCAGAAAGGGAAATCATCAAAATAGGATTGACCAGTTAAAATGGCTCATTTCCTAGTTTTTTGGAATTTTTCTGAATTTTTTGAAATTTTCCGAGACAATTACCCATAAGGGGCAAAATCGTCATTTCGAAAAGATCAGAAAGGGAAATCATCAAAAATAGGATTGGCCAGTTAAAATAGCCCATTTCCTAGCTTTTGGAATTTTTGAGAATTTTTCGGAATTTTCCGAGACAATTTACTTGTAAGGGGCAAAATCGTTATTTCGAAAAGATCAGGAAGGGAAATCACCTCATTGTATAACTCCACGTCTACAAACGTCATCATCACAGCTTGAAGAAAACGATGGAGGGATAGTCAAATAACTCGTGCTCCTCCCAAAGGATCAAGTGACTCGAAGGGGTGCAATAACGAGTGGAAGGAACCACAAGTAAGATAGGCATAGCTGTCAACTGAAAATAGTGAGATCCACAAGTGTGAGCATATAACTTAGCAAGTAAAACACTAATCTAAACGACTAAAGGTTTATTCCATCCAAAAAGAACGACTAAAGGTCTATTCTGTCACCTGACCCTTCTTTCGTTCTTACATTTACAATCATCAGGCTTGCAAGGCACACATATGACTACTCATTGCACCACAAGGAAAGCTAATAACGTCATAGCCCCCTGAAGACCCAAGACAAACGATAGACTAGCCTCGGTTATGTATTTGCCTTATATCTTCTCTTCTACGCCTGTCTACTTATAGTATTTTACTATTCGCACCGTTACCATGCTAATCTAAGTACTTGAGTTTGACCCTTGAACCTTAGAACTTCTCGATACCCTCTAATACCTCTCAGCCGCACGAGTATACTACTTCCACCGATCGATTGATTCATCCTTTCCACCTTGGACCAATGTTTTACCTCACTAGACTCCTAATCTCTCATCCCTTCTATGCCAAGCTAAAGCTCAACTAAAGGATCGCGGTTCCACTTCATTTCGCCCTTGGTACGTCTTGATCGCCCATTATTCCCATAAGCTTAACGAATTCATTCCATTTCGTCACCAACTAAGACAATCATCCTTTGGGTCCTAATTACCCATATTCTCGTGAATCCAATCGCTTAACAAATTTGACATGCAATGTCGTAACTAGCTATACCCGATTTTTACCCTCTCGACATACTTCAACTCAAACAATATGAATTCCTCCAACTTAGCGACAAATAGAGAGTTTAGTAGAGGATGTTAGCCATTTACTTGTCTCGAGTCGAAGTATGAAGAGAAATGGAACTTGAAGTGGTTCGGACAATTTGCGGGCTTCTTCCTTCTTCGTTGGTATCGCGCGACCGAGAGCTTGAGGGAGACTGAGATGAGTTCGAGTGAAAGGGGAGGGCTAGCCGAGGCCAAGAAGGTAATACTAAGGGGGAACCACCGTTGTCATGGCCATTGCGACGAGCTCAAACGATCGAGAGAAGGCGTCATTTCAACTTGGTTCATCGCGCCACTTCGGGTGTAACACGTGTGCCACTTGTTCGAGTTTCGCAAGTAGCTGGTGGTCCTCGTGAAGCTGGCCTTCAGGATCAGCAAACATGTTCTCTAGTAGCGGGTTCTGGGTGGAAGAGGGCTTACATCACAAAATCCACAGAGTCCTCCATAAATCTCATCTATCTTCTTATCAATGGCTTTTAGCTTAGCTTCACTTGCCAGGTTGTTTTACCACTTCAAATGAGTGATCAAGAAAGATCCAGAACTCAGATGAAGAAAGATGGTGGAGAGAGCGAACGGGGTGGAGGTAAGATGGAGGAAAAGGCCTAGGAACATATATACAGACCCGTGGTGTTGGAGCACTCAAAGAGGAAAATGTGTGCCCTCGCTGCATCGTCCACACAAACGAGAGGCATTTTGACAAGAATAGGGTACTCATTCTCATTGCTTAATACCAAAGCCAGCATTGTCTGGACGGATCTGGGGAACTTGGGGTAGATGAAGAGCCCGTGAACAAACGAGGGAGCGACTGTTACCACTTCAAGTTTGTGCCTCTCCCCGAACTCAAGAACCACCTTCTCAGTTAATGTCTTAGAGATTCCATGCGAGGAAAGAGGCATCGTCATTCTTTTGAAGGACTTGACATTGCTCCAGGAGTCCTCATCCAGTATATCTTCAACGTTGGAGCTATTGAATTGAACTACGGTAGTACTCAAAGTATACACGACTCGCTTCACGGTCTTAGAGTTCAAACAAGCTCTCAGGATGCCCAATGCTCCGTTGATGGACCGTTTGGTGATGACGGCTCTTTGTCCTTGAAGTCCCGTAGGGCCGCGGCATGGAAGACCTCGACACAATCTTGGATAGCTGGGCTGAAACTCTCGGGGTTTCGAGGTCAACGGTGAGGGATCCGAGCCTTTTCGATGCTCCCGGTAGATTTTTTTTAAGAAGCTCATGTCTCTCTCCCCTCCCTCGTTCCTGCAGCAGCTGCCCGTCACTCGTGCTAGCTTGTTGGCTCCAGCAGTCATCACCCCCTACAAGGAAGCTCTCTATTGGAAAAAATCTGGTCGTGCAGGACCAAAAAACCCCCCACTAGATCGTGTCTTTTTTTTTTAGTGGAGTCTCCACCAAGTGTATTATATTCAGCTTTTTATTGGTTAACCTGAGCAGTCAAGTCCTTCAGCAGTCACATAGCCTCTGATCCAATCGTCACTTTGTTATGTTTCAGCTTGATCCTTTCTTTCGATCACCTTTCATCATTCATTGCACATGATTTCTCTTTTGACCGAGAATGTTCACTACCAAATGTCTTCCATTTCCTCTGCCCATGGCTTCTTACTCATTCTCTTTTTCAGACCCGAGCCCACTTTGCCAACGCCTTTCTTTTTATCTTTATCATTTCTCTAACTTGTGAAACTTTGTCTCACTGACCTGCGGCAGCATATATGTTGAGAGAACAATATAAACATCTTATAGTCTCTGGAGCCAAGTCAATCAGATGTCGTGCGCATATTCACAACTTTTTTGGTTTCCTTGGATTCGGGAACCGCTAAGTAAGCTCATCCACATTACTTTGTTGGGCTTCATGGGCATGGTGTGATCACATACTTTGCCTCTTTCACACGCCCAGCTCGGCATAATAGATCCACCAAGCAACCATAGTGTCCATTGTTGGCTTAATTCTGTATTTTTTCCATCATTTCAAAATAATGGCGTCCATGATCAACCAAACCTGCATGATTACAAGCATTATTATCTCCAACAAAGGTTATGGCATTGGGCTTAATTCCGGCTTTGCGCATTTCAGCAAATAGTTGAAGAGCAGGACTAGCCATGCCATGCATTCCCAATCCTACAATGATGGCAGTCCGATGGCCCAACTTCTTCTTTGATATTGAGTGAAAAATAGCGAGAGCACTCTCAATGCTCCCACATTTGGAATACATTTCTATGAGCGAAGTATCAAGAACACCGTCCACTGGATATTCATCCTTCACCATGTAAGAGTAAATGCAGCTTCCCGTACTAAGAGTTGCCAATCCGAAAACTAAAGAAAGAGCACAAACAAAAGTAGCATGATTAGGCACGAAACCTTCTTTTATAAGAGAGTTAAACATGTCTAGAGCTTCCTCAAATCACCATTCAAGTCATATCCTGCGATCATTGAATTCCACGTGATTAGATCTCTTACGCGCATGTCCTCGAACAAATTATGAGCCAAATTGAAATCCCCCGATTTCATGTACCCGTTTATCATGGCATTCCAAGAGACCAAACTCTTAGTTGGCATTTTTTCGAATATTTCTCTAGCAGCTTCAACCTTCCCACATTTCGAAAGGCCAACCGTCCACAAGAAAGAATCCCGCTCTGGCATTTCATTAAACACCTCCAACGCCAACTCAATCTCCCCACACCTTGCATACCCATCAATCAAAGCATTCCAACAGACCAAATCCTTATTATCCATGTCATCAAAGACCTTCCTCGCATAATCGTGCCGAATTCGATACAATCAATGATTAGAATCGAGCACCGCAGATTCGAGCGTGGCACAGCTTCCGCTAGAGCGTAAAGAGTAAACGAGGCCGACTCCAAGCCGAAATATTGGTGAATCGGAGAGAGCCCGATGAAGGACTTCAGCTTGAGCTCGTGCCTCAAGGATTAGAGAAAGAGATTCGTCAAATGATAAATTGAATTCGGAAAACTGAACGTAATAATGAAAAATACACCATCAGGCCATTGAAAAATTTGGACTATTAGAGGACAATGCCACAACTCCAAAAATGCAAAAAATCGAAAATTACAGAGCTAAAATGAATTTTTTATAATTTTTTCAATTAACCTAAAAATGAAATTGATAAAGTAATTCTCGATTCCAGATCAATTTTTGCAGATTTTCTTTGGCCAAAATGAAGAGAAAATAAAAATAAAAATACTAACTATTCTTTCATATTTTGTGGCCTCAAATGCTATTATTTATTAAATATTTTCCTAATTTCTGAAAAATATTAAAAAATGCAAAAAATATGAAAAATTATTTTTTTTCAAAAATGGTTGTCTAGGCTTGGTCAAGGCTTCCAAAGTTGATTTTGCAATTTTCTCATTTTTCTTGATTTTCTATGAATTTTTTGAAAATAAAAATGCCCAAAAATACTGAAAATATGTAAAATCATTTTTTGATCAAAATTGGATCTCTAGGTTTGACCAAGGTCCCCAAAGTTGATTTTTTAATTTTATGAATTTTATGGATTTTTTTATTAATTTAAAAAAGAAAAGTAACTAGAAATCAGGTGTCAACACTTTGCTCGACTCTCGCGGATGACGCCATTTGCGCCGTACCATCCTCGACACCGAACTTTGACTAGAGTAAGCACCGCCCCTAAACCTCATTTAAAACATCGAATAATGTTAGGGTTTTATGCTACGGTTGAATTTATGGCGAAAAGTTATTTTTGGGTTCCGATAGAGCATGATATGCTGCTGGTTGCGTGCAATATTTGCTGTCCATGAGGGTAAAATGGTCGTCTTGTGAACCCTGCAGCTAGTCTTGTGTACCGAGTTGCACGTCTAGAAGTCTAGACAACTTGGGATAAAAACCAAGGCATATAATGTGAGTTTCGTGTCCCGATAGCTGCAGGTCATGTGCAATAGGTGCTGGTCATACATGGTAAAACGTGTTTTCGTGGATTCTAGTGATGGCCGTGTTGGGTTTCTAGCGGTCCCGGGCGCTCGTCACATACATGAAAACATATCATACACGCAGTGGAAGAAAATAAATTGAAACGGCGCCCCAGATCGTCTTAGAAATCCTCGTATACTTTAATCGAAAATCAATCTTTCTAAAACAAGTTTAGAAATGTACCTGGAATAACAGAGGTTGAATCCGACTTTGCTTCTTTATCCTCGAGCCCAAGAGGTGTCGAGCCTCTAGTTCAGATATGCCCCGACACCCATTCGACCTTGAAGATAGAGATTCGGAGAAACAGCCCTCAGATTATGCTAGTAATCCTCGCGGCGTCTGAACCCGAACCTTCGTTTTCAACCAAAGGAAACACAACCTTTGTATATCCGAATCGATGGATTCTCGAGCTCACTTTCTTACGAAATTTGGCACGTATATGTGTGACTCTCACAACTTTCTAACCTTTTGAACTTGAGTCCCTAACCTCTATTTATAGAGGGTTAGAGAGAGGGAGAGAATGAGGGGGAGGGGCGATATAAACCGCCCCTCATAACCTTCTCACGTGGCGGCTAATAGGAGGCTGCTACGTGGGTAGCCAGCTGGCCCACGTGGCTAGCTGGACGCTAGTCAAAGGCGGTCAAACCGCCTTTAACCAGCCACGTGGGCCCCACTCCATGGTTGATTAGTATATGTGTGACTCTCACAACTTGTGACTCATCATCCCTATTGAGCATCCAATGCTCAATAGCGAGTCTACGAACACACTGGTCTCACCCGGCTCGTGGACGCCCAATCCACGATCCTTCGACTATGAACCAATTTGAAGATCAAAGACCAATTGATGACCCGTCACAGATATTCTTAACGCCTCAAGAATGGGTATCAGTTTCAACTGATCTAATGGACTTTATTCATCTAAATTAAAGGGACAAGATTAATAAATAAGTGTCTTGCCATTAATACAATATCGACAGTATAATATCTATACATGTGACTATCACATGGTTGCTTTAGAGCATATCCCTAATAGGCCGTGGGTGCCAGATTGCAAATCTGGAGGTTTAGATGACTTAGGTTGGGAACCGGACCCTGAAATTTAAGTTTTAAGGCAAGTGGATTGTGTCTTGAGCACTAGAGACTTGATGTATGTTATTGGCTGTGCGACTGAGTGTGATGGTCGTGTATCATGTTAATCGAGCTCGTGGAGCAAACGATAATCTTGAGGACTCTGGGAGTTTTAAGCAATTGATTATGCTAAAGACGAGGCCTAAAGTGAGTCCTAGAGCTTGTAACTCCACGATGGACGTCCAATGGTTAACAAATAGCTGTGAATTGTGTGGAATGAGGGCAGGCCATAAGTAGAATATGATGATTCCACGTTATACTAGAATTTTCCATGAGACCCCGAATGTTCGCCTATAGGTTCAGGTGACCTAGAATGAGAACCGAGCCCGGGAATAGGAATTATGGGATAAGTGAATCCTTTGATAACTCTAAATCAAGTCAGGAGGGCTAGTGTGCATGTTGAATGGTATACAGAGTCTAAACTGGGAAAATGGGATAGGGGTAATGAGTTCCGTAGCGTGATGCTTGACATTCGTATTTAACGTGCTTCAATGTGTGCTCGAACTCCATAAATCGATTCATAAATATTTAGGATGCCTGGTGTGATTTTCTTGAAGTTGTTGTCATATGTGATGAACATGAAAATTTGTGCATGCATGATG
>JAGVVM010012611.1:0-16710 GCA_019149425.1 Psidium friedrichsthalianum
CCCCCCCCCCTCTCCCACTCTCCTCCCTCTCCCTCTGCTCTTACAATCTCAAACTCTTTAGATTCTTAGAAGCCTACCCACCAATCCCGCTGTATTGAATTTCCGATTAGGAAATCACTCAACTTAGGTACGAAAGGCGCAATAGCGATAGTGGCGTATAAGCCCCGAACCCAGAATCTGGCTCGCAGAATCGAACGATTCCTCCCGATCGCTCGATAGGTTTCCAAGCGTAGCCTCCCATAAATGATTGGTGGCGACCGATGACATGCACACTATTCACATGTCACCCGACCGCACTAAAGGACTCGACTTCGATTTAAATTTCTGACGCGATTTGGTATGGCTGGAGAGCCCGAGCTAAGTCCGGACAATAAATGGGCCTAGCATCCATTAACTCCCCACTCGGATCTGGAAAATCTCGGGAGGCGTCGAGAAACCATTGTCGGACGGCCCAGCTCGAGCGAGATTTCTCGAGCTCAAGCCAGAACTCTAGAGAAGAATTGAATCAGAATACCAATCCTCAAAGCTTCGACTCAATCCAAGGAAGTGATTGTCAAGCTCAAGGGACTAAAACACTTGAAACAGTGAGTTCCATTCTTGAGTCTGAGCCTATCATTAAGGTGATAAGATTTGGCACATTCTTGGTGATCTATTTATGCTTTTACTCGGTTAACATCGTACGTGATCTTGCATGGTTTTACTTCAATGCATATAAAGCATGTATACAACACCCCCCAAAAAAAAAAACAAATATATCCACTATACTATCGCGACGTTTGAAATATCTGGGCAGGAAGAAGCTCCTATATGTGGATGTCTTGATGTTGTTAGTGCAAGCTAGGTTTCCGCATGGCAATAATGATCGAGCTTGATAACTCTAGATTCACAATTAGAAAAGGCCGATTTTGAATATGTTGTAGTTTAGGAGATGAGGATTCGAACAGCACACGACTCAGTGATCAGAGGAGGTTTAGCCATCGATTAGGTCCGAAGAATTTGGACGCACCGTCCATTTATTTTCTTGCTTCCTCATGTGAAACTAACACGTAAACGGTTGACGGACACTGATGTAGTAGCACATGCATGCAGTGTCAGCCACATCAGCAAAGCAAACAATTAATCCAATTTTTTCGAAATAAAAAAAAATCCAGCTTGGATGGTCACATATGACCTGTAAAATGATATGGAATTTTGAAAAATTAAATTGATTCTAGATATTAAAAAAGATTTTCCAAAAAAAAAATATGATCAGATGTGTGGATTAGCAACACCTTTCGATCTAAGGCATAAGATTTCATAGATTGATTCGATGGTAGCGGGGTAGCAAAATGAGCGCATTCTGGAGCATAGGACTAGGTTTTAATAATAAAAAAAATTCTGAAATTGAAAAAAAAAGAAATTGGAAAAATAGTGTCATTTGTATGCGAGACCTGAGACCCTTAGGGTGGGTTAAGCGCCGAGAGGCACGAGTCGATTTCAACTCGGTCCAAAAAATATTTAAATAATAAAAATTCATTATAAAAATTTTAAAAAAAAAATCATAGAATTCAATAGATAAAAAATTAAAAATAAAAATTAGAAAAATTCATTAAAAAATTCTAAAAAATTCGAAAAAAATTCAAACAAAAAAAATCATAAAAGTGACTATCCCAAAAAAGTGAAATGGTCAATCAAACTAGTTTGACCCATTTAGTTGATTTGATTCGGGACCTTCTCAAAATGATATTTTTTCCCTCGGACGATTGTACCAAAGTGTCCAAATTTGTTCCAAACTTTAATTGACACCCTAAAGCCTATGCTATGACTAGGTATGCCATGTCAACAGATCTTTGATACGATTATCGCCATTTACTTGATTACTTGATTTGTGTGCATTTACAATTATATGGGGATTTTAGTTAGGTTAGATAACTCCCATTGCATGAACTTTAGACTAGAGCTTCTTCATCTCAAGTCATCTGCATGAAAAATTATCAGGGAAATTACCAATTAGCGATATCAAAAGGGCTTAATGAAAAACATCGAACGTATTAAGTCCCTGAACCCAAATTCTCTAGTTCCATAGAACTAAACGAGCTCTCCCAACAGCTCGGTAGAGCTTTCAATCTACCCTCTAAAAAGAGATTGGTGGCAACTCCATTTGCATGTGCACATTGCACATGTCACCTGACTATACTAAGGTCGAACACAATATTAAAAAATCTCCCGCCATCACGATTTGGTCTGCGCCTAGGAGGGCTCATGCCAAACCCCATGTCTTGAAAAGGCTAAACAATCCGTAGCCTAATCTCTGAAAATCGTGACAACCCCTAACAAGGCATGCCAAATTAGGTGAAATTTTGAATTAGATTGTGCTACTTTGAAGTCTAATGGTGTTCTTTTAGTAGTCCAATGGGTTCGTTCACTTTTGACATGCTTCATTTGTTCGGAGACACAATTTACGTGGATATTGTAAGTATTGCCGAACTGCTTTAATTGGGAATTTTTGTGGTTACTAACCCTAAAATAATTAGTCAATGAAAAATATTTTTATGAGAGCAAATAATTTAAATCCAAATATCTTCTGTGACAATTTGAATTTTTATATTTATTCATTTTTGTAAGAAACATAAGCTCTCATTTTTAAGATAATAATTTTTCAAATCATTTATTTTTCACGTAATAAATAGGGCCTAAATAGGAATTTAATTTTCAAAGGCCAAACATAGTCATTGAGCCCTCTCTATATCTACTCTAGTTTATATCAGAAGGGCTGATCTTAACCATGGCATGCGTTTGTTAGCTCCAATCTAATGAAGCCAATTTAAGGAATATGTCTCGCCCATATCATATAGCTTCTTCTTCCACTTGGGCATTACTACTTGTGCTGTAAAAAGACGCTTAAAGTGACAACATTTATGTACGACGCTCACTTTAATGTCAAAATTTTTTTATCACTTAAGTGTCAAATTGGAGAAAAAACAGTCACTTTAATGCCAACAGCGAGAGATTTTGATCAAAAAATATACGTGACATTTATATTTAAAATAATTTAGTGCCACCTCATTTATAATTAAGAAATAAGTGCACATGGACTCCACACGGCAATCATTTAAAAAAAATTAGTCCACTGGAAAATTTCTTTAATAAATTCAGTGTTCATTTTAAAAATAATCTAAAAAAGTTAAAACAATGAAAAAAGGAGGGGGTTGCTTGCAGCGGTGAGGGTTGTGCAAGCCCTCGCCACCATTATTGGCAATGGCCGGCTATGGGTGGGGGTTGGTTGACAAGGTTCGCCAAGCTCTAGCCAGTGGTCGATGACTCCGTTGTTAATGAGGGTCATCCTAGATGTGGAAATTTTGAGTTTTTTGGCATGGTTTGATGGAGGGGAGTTGCTAAGGAGGTGGAGTGGAAAGAAGAAAATGTTCGTTACCCAATGCTAAGACTAGCTTATTCAAAAAAAAAAAAATGTCTCTCTATGCTTACTTTCCATGTAAAATCTTTCACCCTTTTCTTCAAAATCGTGGAAAACAAAAAGACCCTTCATGTTCGCCTTCACCCCTCTCTCTCTCTCTCTCTCTCTGAGAGAATCTCTCAAACCCGTCCCTCAATTTTGGAGTATGCCTCGTCGAGGAGCAATTAGCGATCGCGGAGGTGAGATGAGGTGGAGGTTAGGGAGGAGTGGGATTTGGGTCTAATTGAGGAGGCCGTGAAGTAGAGAGGGAAGCAAGGCTGGAGGTCGAGGAAGGAGATGCTCCAATCAGGGTGAGGGTCGTTGGCCCTCGCGTAGGCCTGGCCGAGGGCCGTCACTGGGGGCTGATCGGAGGAGGAAAGACCAAAGGGAAGGTTTCTGATTAGAGATTTCCTGGGGCAGCAATGATGTGGACAAGTTTGCCAGGCTAAATAGGCAAAGTGAGGGTGTGAGAGTGACCGTGATGAGTTTGAGTCGCTGGACATTCTGCAACACAGAGGTCTCCTCTAGTGAGGCTGACAATGGGGGAGTGATTCTTTTGCAAAGGAGATCAGAGCACAATAAAAAAAAAATTATTGGAGAGTGCGAGAAGGTTTAAGAAGATGGAGATCCATGAATCCCCTTTTCTTATTTCTTTTTTATTTTTTTAGTTGTAGCTTATTTTTTAGTTTTTTAAAACTTTTTTAATTTTAGTTTTTTTTTTTATAGCTAAACTGAGATCCTCGGGCTAGACATGTAGATACCATGTACGATTTTCGGCAAAGCTCACAAGAATTAATGCTCAAATAATCGTTTTTTCAAAAAAATTAACACCTAAATGATCCAAAAAAAGAATATTGATACCAAAATGAGCGTCGTCGTACGCAGATATTAGCACTTAAGGTGTCCTTTTGCCCTACTTTTGCTATTTTCTACACCTTTTTTTTTTTTTGTGTGGGGGTGGGGGGTGGTTGTGCCAATTTGGAGTCAGTCCCATCCACAAAAACATGGTTAGGTCTTTCTTGTTGCCACATGATATCTCTAGATGGTCCGTTGTGTAATTGACCATGTGAAAAATGGCTGGTCCAATTTGACCCAAAAAAAAGATGGTTGGTCCAAGAAAAGGAAAAGGTTGTGGTCCGCTTGTTGCTTCTCGACCGTTCCATGTTAGCGCCATGACATCCTCAAGCATAAATATCCCTCAATAGGATTCTTGCACATGATTAGTTGGGTCATGATTTGTCAACAATTAGGTTTTAATCAAATTGTTTACGAATAATTCAACTAGACAGAGAAGATAACTTACATCATCTACCTTATCATTTATTTTACTTACTGTTAATCATCATTTGCTGTAAGATTCATGATGTGCCCCAATCTTTTCCATCTAGGACTTCTTTCATTCTTTTCAAACAAGTAACTATCAATTTGAAGGAAAAAAAAGGTACCTAAAATCAAAAGCCATCTTCTGGAAGAAGAAAATGAAACAGGATAACCATTTTCCTTTCTTTTTTTTTTCAAATATTTGTCGATTCGTACCTCCTTTCTTCTATTGGTTCTAATACATATCCTAAAAAGCTGATAATGCATTGAACATACTTAAATCTCCCGTGGAAGATGCATTCTTCGTCTGGCCATTACTTCAGAAAAAATGGCAACATTTGCCCTTACTTTCGCTGAGTTTGTTCAGGATATGCTATATTGCGTATCCTCGACATAGTTTTCATTTAGCGGCAATTCCCGATGTCCTATTAGTACCGTTACTGCGAAGTAGCCTACAAATCTTGCTTTATAAAACAATTCGTTGGGACTCTACAATTAGCTAGCAATTGCAATTAAGTCTATCTAATATTTCACATTAGTATTCTTTAATGACCCACCAAAGCATGATGATGACTTAAAAGGTAAGACAAGAGAGGCCATATAACCTTAATGCAATCATCAGGTTGACTAACTAACTGAAGAATATGAGTTAAACACGTCCAGAGTCTAGTATACATACTAGAGGATGAGAGTTGGTTCCAGAAGTATGTAATCATCCATTTATTTTTCATAGTCACCACATATCATGAACATTGAAAGTGAGACTTTCAAGTCGTGTTGGGAGGACACGTGGACATATTTCAGGCCAAGAAGAAAGGGCTTCTCTATTTTCGTCTTTATTTTGTTTCTAGTTTTTTTTATTAGGGCTGGGGTTGAAGCAACTATTTTGACTTGTTGATTGGGTCTAGCTCGAAATCAATTGACCCAAAAAAATTTCGGTATCTAGATCAAAAATCGAATTGAACCAAAATTCAAGAATTTTTCAATTCAATTCTTAACTCGATCGAGTTTTGCAATTTGATTCTGATACCCTAGTGTGTGTGTGTCTATATATATTGCCTTCTCTCTCTCAATTCAGAATCATCACCTCAGTCTCTCTTCCTGATATGCTCCTTCTACCCCTTTGAACCACATCAAGTAGACAGTCAAAGAAGCCATCGGGAAGAGAGAGAGAGAGAGAGTATGGAAGGGGGGATCCATCCAGAAGGAGCAGACGCGTCAGCTTTCAGAGAGTGCTTCTCTCTCGCATGGAAGAATCCTTACGTTCTTCGCCTCGCTTTCTCTGCAGGAATCGGTGGCCTCCTCTTCGGCTACGACACTGGTCTGATCTCTCTCTCTCTCTCCCTTTCCACCGCTGCCAACTTCAAAGAAAAGAGGAATTTCAAATGATTTAACGAAGTTGCAAAAGGCATAAAATAAGAATATTGATCCATACCCAACACACCCTTTTGAGTTTTTTTTTTTTTAATCGAAACCCCTTTGAGGTTCAAATACTAAAGTTTGGGCCAAATGAGGATTAAATTGGATTAATCCCTGTTTTGTCTGTTAATCATGCAGGAGTCATATCCGGGGCACTTTTGTACATTAGAGATGATTTCAAGTCTGTGGACAGAGAGACTGTGCTTCAGGTAAATACTAATTTCATACCTACTAGTTATCTTTTTTTGGAAAAAATAAAATTTATGTCCGATAGAGGTATCATGATTTTTCTTCTCTCGTTCTCTCCTCATCTTTGTCACTATAGTATGAATCGAGACTAAAATCCTAAAAGAGAGAGAGAGAAACTTAGACGCAATTCTAATTTTGCCCTGACCTTTGTCTATCTAAAAGAAATCCCTGACTTTCACTCTAATCTCATATTTCCCCGCACGCCTACACATTGTCACTAGTTTTCTTTAAGATTATCAACAACAGAAGGCTGTTGTTATTCTTTTTTCAATAGGAAGAAATTAATGGTGATTTTGGACGTGTGAGCAGATTTCAGACTTGATTGGAAGTTGAGAATTTCTTTTAGATTAAAAAAAAATTTCAAAGAAAATTAAAATAGAACCTAAGTTTGGAGGTTTTTTAGGGAACTAGGCCGCATGAATAGTAATATACATGTTCTTTCTGTTACATGTTTTCAAGGCTCCTTGGACAAATACTGTTTTCTAGTGGCAGTTATGTTAAAACCGTCTTTGCTTGTCTTTGTGCTGACCGTTCAAATTTCCTTGATCTTATCCTTTGCCAATGTCGCTAGCAAGTCCAAATGCAGCCGTCACTGGCAAGATAAGATGGTCTTGTCCGACTGAGGGTATGCCAAAATATTTTTTAATGATTCTTTGGGGTTAAAACTATTATGTAACTGTCGTTTTTTTCCAAAATAAAGAGTCATGCTTGTTTTAACATCTATGTAATAAATTAATCTTGTGAGACCATTTGATCAAACAAGTTTTCGGGTCAAAAAGGAAAATAATCTTTTCCAAAGAACCATTTCCAGAAAATGTCTTAGTGTCCAGCCTTATTACTGATTAAACGTCGTTCGCCTCGATTCTCGCACGATATATCATTCATTACTGAGACACAACTCGTTTCTATGTTTGATTGGTTACATCCATCTAGCTTATCCCACAACCTCTCCCCCCAAACAAAAAAAAAAAAAAAAAAAAAAAAAGGAAAGGAAAAACACAATAAAGCCAAAAGTACCAAAAAAAAAAGGATGGAGAAGATATCGATTCACTTCTTAAGCATGAATACTGGCTTTTGATTTCTAAGAGCATCGTGCATGTGAACAAAATCATTGTTGCCAAGCTAAACCAGCCTCCAAGCGGTCTATTTGGGCCAAGTAGCTTGAGATAGAAGACTTCATAAACCTTCTTGGGCTCTTGGGCTCAGCCCAGGTTTGACAGTTCATCTAGCTTGTATTTGGTGCATTGATTTTTCTGATGAATTGATTACAAAAAAAAGAGAGGGGAGGGGGTAGAGGTGGCCACGGGCCGGTTCGTTCCGAACCGGAACTAGCTCGTGTGGCACGGGCCGGTTCCAGTTTGTTATTTTTCAAAATTGGCCCAAACGGGCATTTTAAAAAAATAATAAAATTACATACTTAATCTTAGCCAATTACTAAGAGAAGTAGAGAATTCATCTTAGGCAAAAAGCCAAGATGATAAACTTGTAAACCTCCATGTAGAGACTTTATCTTAAAGAGACATGTTACCTTCACTAAACAATCAATGTGGGACTCTTTTCTTCAACTTATAAGCCTTCAAGTCACATTCTTGGCTTTTTAAAGAGACTTCATGTTTGTTTCTCTCCCTCACAATCAATGTGAGACTCATGAATTAAGTCATTTTGCTTTTGTCTCTCTCCTCACCATCTATGTGGGACTAATTCTATAATTTTTTAATTATTTATTTATTTGTAAATTTGAATCAAATTAATTTGCTTGAAATAATCATAAAAATGATAATTTATAATGTATATATAAAATATAAATTTATTATCCAGCGTGTTCCAACGTGTCGAAATTCTCTATTTTTCGAAATGACGTGTCGGCGTGTCGTGTTGTGTCGCGTGTCGCGTGTCACATGTCCATGTCAGTGCTACTTAGGTCCTTTCCTCCCTCCCACTTTTTTTCCCTCAATCCCCAAATTTGATTACAATTTGTATTTAAAAATTTATTATTTCATAATTTTATATTTTTATTTCATAATTCATTATTTAAATTTTTTTATTTCATAAATTTTTATTTGAAAACCGGTTTGAACCGGACCCAGAACCGGCAGTTCCGTCCGGTTCAAACCAGAACCAGAACCGGCCTTGAATCGGCCCGAAACCGCCGGTCATGATAGGTCACGAACACGAACCGGAACCGGCGGTTCCGAACCGTGGCCACCTCTAGGAGGGGGTGTGGGGGAGGAAGATTAAAATAGGTTTCTATTTATTTAACTGTACCAAGTGTTCATAAATCATAATCCAATGTGTTGTTTTGAGGCAAAAGAACACCTCAAGTGTAAATATTTATGTACGGCACTCATTTTGGTATCAACATTTTTTTGGATCACTTAAGTGCTAATTTTTTCGAAAAATGATTATTTAAGTATCAACTCCGATGAAATCGCCGGAATTTCTTATCGCTGGCACTAAAGTGATCATTTTTTGCATCACTTAAGTGTCAATTTTTTTGAAAAACGATTATTTAATTGTCAACTCCGATGAGGTGTCCTATGTCGTTGTTTTGAGAGCCATGCCCTTTTACTGCTGTAAATTTCTTTTCGTTTTATACTTTTCCTTTATCTTTTACTCCTTTAGATTGTAGTAATACTGCAAAACTGGGTTTACCTTGTGGCATGACCCTTTCCAGGCAGAGAAAATCTCAACCCAATTTGCCTCCTCTGTTTTAATTCATTGGTCATGGCACTAGCATTGAACCGAATATTGCACAAACTCGGATACTAGAATGATGATACCTCTAAAAGCAGAAATTAAGTGTTGTACTAACAACACACATTTTATTTTCTCTACCATGGTGATTTTACGTGTAACAGGAATGTATAGTGAGCATGGCGGTAGCTGGTGCGATCATCGGGGCTGCGGTCGGTGGATGGATGAACGATCGGTTAGGACGGAGAAGCACAATCCTGATTGCGGATTTCCTCTTCTTCATTGGAGCGATTATCATGGCTTCTGCTTCAAATCCGGCTCTCTTGATCATTGGCCGACTCTTCGTTGGGCTTGGGGTTGGCATGGCGTCGATGACGTCTCCGCTCTACATTTCGGAAGCGTCTCCAGCAAAAATCCGCGGGGCCCTCGTTAGCACCAACGGATTCCTCATCACTGGTGGCCAATTCCTGTCTTACCTGATCAACTTGGCCTTTACCAAGGTGAGAAATACATAAGAGGGACTTCTCAGATGAATTTATACTTCAGGAAGGATGGGCAAGATTAGTTTTTCAAGAAGCAAATTGAGACACACAATCTATACATCTTTCCATAAGCACGAAGATGGAAAACTTAGGCCTAAGGTAGAGTCTTGGTTTTCAAACTATTCTTTTTTGTCGATTTTGGACGACACAGGCTCCAGGACCATGGCGGTGGATGCTCGGAGTTGCCGGAATTCCAGCCCTATTGCAGTTCATCCTCATGCTTCTGCTCCCGGAATCCCCCCGTTGGCTTTTTCGCAGGGTTATTTGACAATCGCTTCTTCAATACCCCTGTTTTCTATGTAATCTAATCTTCAGTTAGTTGTCTAACAAACCCCCTACACTTTTTGATGAAGGGAAGCGAAGAAGAAGCCAAAGCCATACTAAGGAAAATCTACCCTGCCAATGAAGTGGACAGAGAGATACAAGATCTCAAAGAATCCGTCGAATCCGAGATCCGAGACACAGGATCTTCCGAGAAGATAAACATAATGAAGTTACTGAAGACAAGAACAGTGAGGAGGGGGCTAATTGCCGGGGTCGGACTTCAGGTCTTCCAGCAGTTCGTGGGAATAAACACGGTCATGTATTACAGCCCCACGATTTTTCAGTTGGCCGGATTCGCTTCTAACCAAACCGCATTGCTGCTTTCACTCGTCCACCGCCGGGCTCAATGCATTTGGTTCTGTCGTGAGCATATACTTCATCGACAGGACCGGGTCCCCCCCCCGGTCCGTCGATGAAGTATATGCTCACGACAGAACCAAATGCATTGAGCCCGGCGGTGACGAGTGAAAGCAGCAATGCGGTTTGGTTAGAAGCGAATCCGGCCACTGAAAAATCGTGGGGCTGTAATACATGACCGTGTTTTCCCACGAACTGCTGGAAGACCTGAAGTCCGACCCCGGCAATTAGCCCCCTCCTCACTGTTCTTGTCTTCAGTAACTTCATTATGTTCTCTCGGAAGATCCTGTGTCTCGGATCTCGATTCGACGGATTCTTTGAGATCTTGTATCTCTCTGTCCACTTCATTGCAGGGTAGATTTCCTTAGTATGGCTTTGGCTTCTTCTTCGCTTCCCTTCATCAAAAAGTGTAGGGGGTTTGTTAGACAACTAACTGAAGATTAGATTACATAGAAAACAGGGGTATGAAGAAGCGATTGTCAAATAACCTGCGAAAAAAGCCAACGGGGGGATTCCGGGAGCAGAAGCATGAGGATGAACTGCAATAGGGCTGGAATTCCGGCAACTCCGAGCATCCACCGCCATGGTCCTGGAGCCTGTGTCGTCCAAAATCGACAAAAAAGAATAGTTTGAAAACCAAGACTTTACCTTAGGCCTAAGTTTTTCCCATCTTCGTGCTTATGGAAAGATGTATAGATTGTGTGTCTCAATTGCTTCTTGAAAAACTAATCTTGCCCATCCTTCCTGAAGTATAAATTCATCGAGAAGTCCCTCTTATGTATTCTCACCTGGTAAAGGCCAAGTGATCAGGTAAGACAGGAATTGGCCACCAGTGATGAGAATCCGTTGGTGCTAACGAGGGCCCCGCGGATTTTTGCTGGAGACGCTTCCGAAATGTAGAGCGGAGACGTCATCGACGCCATGCCAACCCCAAGCCCAACGAAGAGTCGGCCAATGATCAAGAGAGCCGGATTTGAAGCAGAAGCATGATAATCGCTCCAATGAAGAAGAGGAAATCCGCAATCAGGATTGTGCTTCTCCGTCCTAACCGATCGTCATCATCCACGACCGCAGCCCCGATGATCGCACCAGCTACCGCATGCTCACTATACATTCCTGTTACACGTAAAATCACCATGGTAGAGAAAATAAAATGTGTGTTGTTAGTACAACACTTAATTTCTGCTTTTAGAGGTAATCATCATTCTAGTATCCGAGTTTGTGCAATATTCGGTTCAATTGACTAGTGCCTGACCAATGAATTAAAACAGAGGAGGCAAATTGGGTTGAGATTTTCTCTGCCTGGAAAGGGTCATGCCACAAGGAAACCCAGTTTTGCAGTATTACTACAATCTAAAAGAGTAAAAGATAAGGAAAAGTATAAAACGAAAAGAAATTACAGCAGTAAAAAGGGCATGGCTCTCAAAACAAGACATAGGGACACCTCATCGGAAGTTGACAATTAAATAATCGTTTTTCAAAAAAATGGACACTTAAGTGATGCAAAAAATGATCACTTTAGTGCCAGCGATAAGAAATTCCGGCGATTTTCATCGGAGTTGATACTTAAATAATCATTTTTCGAAAAAATTAGCACTTAAGTGATCCAAAAAAATGTTGATACCAAAATGAGTGCCGTACATAAATATTTACACTTGAGGTGTTCTTTTGCCTCAAAACAACACATTGGATTATGATTTATGAACACTTGGTACAGTTAAATAAATAGAAACCTATTTTAATCTTCCTCCCCCACACCCCCTCCTAGAGGTGGCCACGGTTCGGAACCGCCGGTTCCGTTCGTGTTCGTGACCTATCATGAACCGGCGGTTTCGGGCCGATTCAAGGGCGGTTCTGGTTCTGGTTTGAACCGGACGGAACTGCCGGTTCTGGGTCCGGTTCAAACGGTTTTCAAATAAAAATTTATGAAATAAAAAAATTTAAATAATGAATTATGAAATAAAAATATAAAATTATGAAATAATAAATTTTTAAATACAAATTGTAATCAAATTTGGGGATTGAGGGAAAAAAAGTGGGAGGGAGGAAAGGACCTAAGTAGCACTGACATGGACATGTGACACGCGACACGCGACACAACACGACACGCCGACACGTCATTTCGAAAAATAGAGAATTTCGACACTTGGAACACGCTGGATAATAATATTTATATTTTATATATACATTATAATTATCATTTTTATGATTATTTCAAGCAAATTAATTGATTCAAATTTACAAATAAATAAATAATTAAAAAATTATAGAATTAGTCCCACATAGATGGTGAGGGAGAGAGACAAAAGCAAAATGACTTAATTCATGAGTCTCACATTGATTGTGAGGGAGAGAAACAAACATGAAGTCTCTTTAAAAAGCCAAGAATGTGACTTGAAGGCTTATAAGTTGAAGAAAAGAGTCCCACATTGATTGTTTAGTGAAGGTAACATGTCTCTTTAAGATAAAGTCTCTACATGGAGGTTTACAAGTTTATCATCTTGGCTTTTTGCCTAAGATGAATTCTCTACTTCTCTTAGTAATTGGCTAAGATTAAGTATGTATTTTATTATTTTTTTAAAATGCCCGTTTGGGCCAATTTTGAAAAATAACAAACTGGACCGGCCCGTGCCACACTAGCTAGTTCCGGTTCGGAACGAACCGGCCCGTGGCCACCTCTACCCCCTCCCCTCTCTTTTTTTTGTAATCAATTCATCAGAAAAATCAATGCACCAAATACAAGCTAAGATGAACTGTCAAACCTGGGCTGAGCCCAAGAGCCCAAGAAGGTTTATGAAGTCTTCTATCTCAAGCTACTTGGCCCAAATAGACCGCTTGGAGGCTGGTTTAGCTTGGCAACAATGATTTTGTTCACATGCACGATGCTCTTAGAAATCAAAAGCCATATTCATGCTTAAGAAGTGAATCGATATCTTCTCCATCCTTTTTTTTTTTGGTACTTTTGGCTTTATTGTGTTTTTCCTTTTCTTTTTTTTTTTTTTTTTTTTTTTTTTGGTTTGGGGGGGGAGAGGTTGTGGATAAGCTAGATGGATGTAACCAATCAAACATAGAAAACGAGTTTGTGTCTCAGTAATGAATGATATATCGTGCGAGAATCGAGGCATTCGAAGTTTCACGATCAAAATATAATCAGTAATAAGGCTGGACACTAAGACATTTTCTGGAAATGGTTCTTTGGAAAAGATTATTTTCCTTTTTGACCCGAAAACTTGTTTGATCAAATGGTCTCACAAGATTAATTTATTACATAGATGTTAAAACAGCATGACTCTTTATTTTGGAAAAAACGACAGTTACATAATAGTTTTAACCCCAAAGAATCATTAAAAATATTTTGGCATACCCTCAGTCGGACAAGACCATCTTATCTTGCCAGTGACGGCTGCATTTGGACTTGCTAGCGACATTGGCAAAGGATAAGATCAAGGAAATTTGAACGGTCAGCACAAAGACAAGCAAAGACGGTTTTAACATAACTGCCACTAGAAAACAGTATTTGTCCAAGGAGCCTTGAAACATGTAAACAGAAAGAACATGTATATTACTATTCATGCGGCCTAGTTCCCTAAAAACCTCCAAACTTAGGTTCTATTTAATTTTCTTTGAAATTTTTTTTTAATCTAAAAGAAATTCTCAACTTCCAATCAAGTCTGAAATCTGCTCACACGTCCAAAATCACCATTAATTTCTTCCTATTGAAAAAAGAATAACAACAGCCTTCTGTTGTTGATAATCTTAAAGAAAACTAGTGACAATGTGTAGGCGTGCGGGGAAATATGAGATTAGAGTGAAAGTCAGGGATTTCTTTTAGATAGACAAAGGTCAGGCAAAATTAGAATTGCGTCTAAGTTTTCTCTCTCTCTCTTTTAGGATTTTAGTCTCGATTCATACTATAGTGACAAAGATGAGGAGAGAACGAGAGAAGAAAAATCATGATACCTCTATCGGACATAAATTTTATTTTTCCAAAAAAAGATAACTAGTAGGTATGAAATTAGTATTTACCTGAAGCACAGTCTCTCTGTCCACAGACTTGAAATCATCTCTAATGTACAAAAGTGCCCCGGATATGACTCCTGCATGATTAACAGACAAAACAGGGATTAATCCAATTTAATCCTCATTTGGCCCAAACTTTAGTATTTGAACCTCAAAGGGGTTTCGATTAAAAAAAAAAAACTCAAAAGGGTGTGTTGGGTATGGATCAATATTCTTATTTTATGCCTTTTGCAACTTCGTTAAATCATTTGAAATTCCTCTTTTCTTTGAAGTTGGCAGCGGTGGAAAGGGAGGAGAGAGAGAGATCAGACCAGTGTCGTAGCCGAAGAGGAGGCCACCGATTCCTGCAGAGAAAGCGAGGCGAAGAACGTAAGGATTCTTCCATGCGAGAGAGAAGCACTCTCTGAAAGCTGACGCGTCTGCTCCTTCTGGATGGATCCCCCCTTCCATACTCCTCTCTCTCTCTCTCTTCCCGATGGCTTCTTTGACTGTCTACTTGATGTGGTTCAAAGGGGTAGAAGGAGCATATCAGGAAGAGAGACTGAGGTGATGATTCTGAATTGAGAGAGAGAAGGCAATATATATAGACACACACACACTAGGGTATCAGAATCAAATTGCAAAACTCGATCGAGTTAAGAATTGAATTGAAAAATTCTTGAATTTTGGTTCAATTCGATTTTTGATCTAGATACCGAAATTTTTTTGGGTCAATTGATTTCGAGCTAGACCCAATCAACAAGTCAAAATAGTTGCTTCAACCCCAGCCCTAATAAAAAAAACTAGAAACAAAATAAAGACGAAAAATAGAGAAGGCCCTTTCTTCTTGGCCTGAAATATGTCCACGTGTCCTCCCAACACGACTTGAAAGTCTCACTTTCAATGTTCATGATATGTGGTGACTATGGAAAAATAAATGGATGATTACATACTTCTGGAACCACTCTCATCCTCTAGTATGTATACTAGACTCTGGACGTGTTTAACTCATATTCTTCAGTTAGTTAGTCAACCTGATGATTGCATTAAGGTTATATGGGCCTCTCTTGTCTTACCTTTTAAGTCATCATCATGCTTTGGTGGGTCATTAAAGAATACTAATGTGAATATTAGATAGACTTAATTGCAATTGCTAGCTAATTGTAGAGTCCCAACGAATTGTTTTATAAAGCAAGATTTGTAGGCTACTTCGCAGTAACGGTACTAATAGGACATCGGGAATTGCCGCTAAATGAAAACTATGTCGAGGATACGCAATATAGCATATCCTGAACAAACTCAGCGAAAGTAAGGGCAAATGTTGCCATTTTTTCTGAAGTAATGGCCAGACGAAGAATGCATCTTCCACGGGAGATTTAAGTATGTTCAATGCATTATCAGCTTTTTAGGATATGTATTAGAACCAATAGAAGAAAGGAGGTACGAATCGACAAATATTTGAAAAAAAAGAAAGAAAGGAAAATGGTTATCCTGTTTCATTTTCTTCTTCCAGAAGATGGCTTTTGATTTTAGGTACCTTTTTTTCCTTCAAATTGATAGTTACTTGTTTGAAAAGAATGAAAGAAGTCCTAGATGGAAAAGATTGGGGCACATCATGAATCTTACAGCAAATGATGATTAACAGTAAGTAAAATAAATGATAAGGTAGATGATGTAAGTTATCTTCTCTGTCTAGTTGAATTATTCGTAAACAATTTGATTAAAACCTAATTGTTGACAAATCATGACCCAACTAATCATGTGCAAGAATCCTATTGAGGGATATTTATGCTTGAGGATGTCATGGCGCTAACATGGAACGGTCGAGAAGCAACAAGCGGACCACAACCTTTTCCTTTTCTTGGACCAACCATCTTTTTTTTGGGTCAAATTGGACCAGCCATTTTCACATGGTCAATTACACAACGGACCATCTAGAGATATCATGTGGCAACAAGAAAGACCTAACCATGTTTTGTGGATGGGACTGACTCCAAATTGGCACAACCACCCCCCACCCCCACACAAAAAAAAAAAAAAAAGGTGTAGAAAATAGCAAAAGTAGGGCAAAAGGACACCTTAAGTGCTAATATCTGCGTACGACGACGCTCATTTTGGTATCAATATTCTTTTTGGATCATTTAGGTGTTAATTTTTTTGAAAAAACGATTATTTGAGCATTAATTCTTGTGAGCTTTGCCGAAAATCGTACATGGTATCTACATGTCTAGCCCGAGGATCTCAGTTAGCTATAAAAAAAAAACTAAAATTAAAAAAAGTTTTAAAAAACTAAAAAATAAGCTAAACTAAAAAAATAAAAAAAGAAATAGAAAAGGGGATTCATGGATCTCCATCTTCTTAAACCTTCTCGCC
>JAGVVM010012612.1:2500-12838 GCA_019149425.1 Psidium friedrichsthalianum
TAACCAAGAAAAAATTTAACAAAATAAAACAACAAAAAAAAAAACAAAACTGAAAAAAAAGCAAAACAAAAAAAATAAACAACAGATAAACAAAAATATAAATATAAAAAAAAAATACAAAAAAAACAAAATTAAACAAAAAAAATATTAATAAAAAAAAAAATCAAAAAACAAAAAAAAAAAAAAAAATTAAAGAAAAAAAAAAAAAAAATAAAAAAAAAAAAAAAATAAAACAGAAAAAAAAAAACAAAAAATAAAAAAAAAAAAAAAAAAAAATAAAATAAATAAAAAAAAAATAAAAAAAAAAACAAAAAAGTAAAAAAAAAATACAAAACCAAAAAAAAACAGACAAAAACAAAAATAAAATAAATAAAAAGAAAAAAAAAATACAAATAAAAAATAAAAAAAAAAAAAAAAAACAACAGAAAATAACCAATAAATAAATAAAAAACAACAAAAAAATTTAATAAAACAAAACACAACAAAAAAAAAAAAAAAATAAAAAATTCATCATAACAAAAAAATACAAAACAGAATAAAAACAAAAAAAAAAAAAAACAAAGACAAAAATAAAAAAAGAAACAAAAAATAAAAAAAACAAACCCAAACACAAAGATAAAATAAAAAAAATAACTACCAAACATATATTAAAACACAACAAAAAACAAAAAACAAACTACATAAAAATAATACAGATAAAAATAAAAAAAAAAAATAAAACATACATAAAAAAAAAAATCAATAAAAAAAAAAAAAATTCAAACATCAAAAAAAAACAAAAAAAAATCAATAAAAAGAAAAAAAAACAAAATAAGCAATAAAAAAAAACAGAACAAAAAATCAAAACAAAATAACAAAACATAAAAAATAAAAATAAAAACAAAAAATAACCAATAACAAAAAAAATAAAACACAAAATGAACAAAAAAATGAAAAAACTAAAATAAATAAAACAAAACAACAATCATAATAAAAAAAAAAAATAAAAAAAACAACAAGAAACAACAAAAAAACAAAAAACACCAACAAAATAAACTAAAAAATTACAAAAAGAACATAAAAAACACAAAATACAAACAACAAATCAAAAACAATCACAAAAACAAAAATAAAAAAATAATACACAAAAAAAAAAAAAAAAAAACAAGCAAACAACAAATCAAAAAAAAACAATAAAACAAATAAAAAAAAACAATAAAAAAACATAAGAAAAAAAAAATAAAAAGTAAAAAAAAAAATAAGCACCAACAAAGCACAAAATCGAAAAGCCTCCACATTAAAAAAAAAAAAAAAAAAAATAAGCAAAGTAAAAAACCACAAAAAAAATAAAAAGAAAAAAAAGAAAAATCAAAACATAATAAATATAAAACAATAAAAATCTAAAACAAAAAATAAAACATAATTAAAACAAATCCGAAAAAAAAAAAAAAAAAAAACAATAAATAAAAAAAAACATCAAAATAAAAACAAATAAAACAAACAGAAAATAAAAAAAAAGAAAAAAAAAAAAAATACAAAATAAACAACCAAAAATAAAAAAACCAAAACAAAAGAATTGTATTAACAAAAAAAAAAAATAAATAAAAAAAAAAAAAAAAACAAAGATAAAAAAATAATGATGTACCAAAAAGCACATCTACATAAAACAAACTTGATTCATACTCCAGAATATAAAATAGTTTGTGCAACCATCGCTTAATCAAACACTCATTGTTCGATATTTTAATCACAAATCAATTTATCAGCAGGAGGGAATAAATTATAAAGTAAAATTGTGTGTCCAAAAACGTGACAAACAACTGATTATTTTCAATACTATCCAATACAAAATCAATCTTGTAGAGCAATCTATTGAAAATTCACTTGCATGCATGCAATATCAGTAATGAAACACAAATCACTAAAATATGGGACATCAAATTAGTAAAGAGACATTCAAGGTCCATTGCACAAACCAAAATTTGGGGACCAACAATTGAAATCTAAGGATAATCACCAATCAATCTGCACTGAATAAATACAAAACACTCACATCATCATCTGAACTCTGCTGTCTGCCTCATCTCCGAACTGCTCTCACTTGATTCCGTTTTTGCTACACCGCTAGCTGGTTTTTTAACACTGTTCTTAGCAACAACTTCCTGCATAAGAGCAAAATTGTCATTGCACAGAAGCCCTTAAAATACACCACATATAAGGCCATGGTAAGACTGAGAAAGGACAGAGAACAGACGCCCTACCTCTTCCTCTGATTCAATCACTATCCGAGGATTCTACTTTCTTTTAGGAAGTGCGGAAATTGGTTTCTTAGCACTTTCATCCTGTGTGCAAGGCACATATGTCTATAAGAGTAAACACAATCACCGCCAAAGAGTACTAATAATCTAATAATCGAACCGGAATTATGGTTCTGGAGCATCAAAAGTGTACTCTCGGCACACAACCCAGAATAAAATAGCTGGTTAAAATTCAATACAACAATACAGTCTAGCATACTTACGTCTTCCTCATCTGAATCGGCGGTGCTTCCTCATCGGAACTTCAGTAGATTCATCCTTCTTTGGAAGAGTGACTGAAGCATTCTTTGTTCCCACCACAGGCTGCTTTTGCTGGACTTTTCCTTCACTTTTTCCTGAAAAATTATAATAAAGGTACATTATAATTTGTTTCTATTTCATTAAAAAGAAATATTTAGAGCAATTAGTACTAGCTGTCCTCACAGTTTCCTCATCGGAAGAGCTATCGGATTCTGATTCATCAGTTGACGATTCCTTTGCAACAGCTTTCTTCTGTTGTGCAGGCTTGACAGCAACTTTCACATTAGTAGATAGCCATGTTGACATCAACAAAATGTCACAGGTTATGCAGAAAGAATTCAGACATTGCCATGACATAAATAAGATGACTGTATACTGACTTCATCCTCGTCAGAATCATCATCTGAAGACTCGGAATCATCAGAACTAGCAACTGTCGCATTTTTAGACGGTTGCTTCTTGGAGCAGGTTCCTAAGAGCCAAAAGGGGACAGTTACTGATGCGCAGTATAATATACGTATTCACGACAAAAGGGCCAACCAACACTCCAGACTAAAAAGCACTTGCAACAAAAAGCACAACAGCCATTTTTTCAAAGAAAGCAAGCAAAAAGCATACTTTTCTGTTCTTCCTCCGAATCTGAGGATGAATCCTCTGAACTGCTAGTTTCTTTCCTTCTTTTCAGTGGCTCCTTCATTCAACTTTCTGCTTCTTCTGAGCACCTAATGCAAACGAGACAAAAAGTTCAAATCTCCGTCAGAAATCACCAATACATTAGTTAGGCATAAATAAGCTATAAACAACCTTCTTATCTTCCTCGGAATCCAGAGTCATCCGAGTCATCAGAGCTACTACTGTCCACTTTCTTTTTCATCACTGTTTTGGCTTCAGCTTCTTCTTCTGAATAGCCTGCTCTATCCCTTCCTCTCTCTGCTTCTTTGCAGTCACTTCTTCTCCAATGCTTCTTAACTTCCCTTTATCTATGCAAAGCCAAAGAGTATGAAATTTTGGGCCACACAGTACATTGCAAAGATTGCAAGTAAAGGGCACATAAAACCAAACACCATGTCACGCACATACACAAACAGAGCACGCAAGAGCGCAAGCTTGACGCGCGGATAGAAAAACAGAGGAACCAGACAACCAAATAAACGGAGAAAAAGCGAACAAAGCCACACCACCAAATGCATGTCCACCAGAACACTGAACACCTGCCCTAAGAGCTTTCAACTCATCATCTCGTCGTGACAAATGAAGCGGTTACCTTTCTTGCAGACTTCGTCGCCGGGACAGCAGCAGGAGCGCGACCTAGGACAAAGACTCAGCGGTAAGAACGCCGAACGAACTCGACAGAGAAACTTACGTCAAATCAGAAAACGAGATAGAGAGCGTACCATGGCAGCTGATTTCTTGCTCGACTTGCCCATCGGAGGAGGAACGGAGGGCTTCGAGGTCGGGGACAGGCGGAGCCGACAACTGGAGGTCTCGGCAAAAACCCTACTCGTGGAGAAGAGAGGAAGATATTCGTTAGGGTTTTTGGGAATATCTCGCGGGCGGTGGCTTCCCTATTTAAAGCGTTTCCCTGGCGAAGGAGGAGGGAGTTTAGGGTTTATGGAGCGCACTCGCGAGTGGGAAAAGCTGCGGAATTTTGCGCGTGTGAATCGAAGTGCTGCTGCGCGCCGTATTGACGAGTGAGGGGGTGGGCGGCTCGCGCTACCATCTCCACCGTTCGTTCTTGGGTCTCTGGGAACTGGTTTTCACGGCCCAGGCCCATTTGTCGGGCCATCCTTCCTCATATTGGTTTTTTTTTCAACCCGAAAAAAGATGCAGCTCGTTTGAAACAATATGATAGGACAAGAAAAAAGGAAAAGAAGAAAGAGGAATTACTAAAATTTTCTTGGTCATGCTTTCTTTGAAACAATAATGTCACTTCAGATTTTTATTTGGAATAAAGTCCACTTCATACCCTTATTGACAAAATGAGGGCACTTCAAATCCTTATTGAATTTTTTCCCTCGAAACTATTATGAAGTTGAGGAAAAGCATCTAGTGATTACAATATTCCATGTCATAGGCCAACAGTGCATACACTCTATTCATCATTCCATGATTTCAAGATTTTCGAGAGGTCTGACTTCGTCGAGGCCATAGATCTCGGATTTCCAGGTTTCCATGTTTGTCCTCCAATGACCATGAATTTCAGATTTTCACGAGCGTCCGGATTTCCGGATCTGGTTGAACGACACCAACCATGGCCATAGATAAGGGTTTAGCATCTCTCGCTGGTGTCATCTGATCATAAAAACAGTTGTTGGACAGATTTGGAGCAAAGCCCATATTTGGATATGTACCGAGACATATATGGTGGTCCTGAAAGGTCTAAACTTTGCCTTTTCATGTGATAGTCACGAGTGAGACTGCCTAGAAAGTTTTTGCCTTTACTTGACCGCTTGGTGAAGCAATGGACAAGCTGCAAGTTAGTGTGGGGTTTTGTTCGTACATGGAGGGGGTGGCCATGAGGGACGACGAAGCGGGTGGCTAGCTCGGCCATGGCTGGGCAACGAATCTGAGGCGAAGACAAAGAGGGGTGGCTTGATCATGGACGGTTGCCCTAGATGTGGCTCCGGCGATTCTGTTTGCAACTACGATTGCGGATGGAGGAGCTGGTTGTGGATGGGGAAGGAGAAGAGGAAAAAAAAAAAGTGGGAGTTTTATTTTATTTTTTAGTTTTTGTATTTACAAAACTGTGGAATTTAAATAAAAAATGCATACTAGGTCAACATATGCCCGGTGGGTTTAGTTTAGCATTCATAAGGGGCTTTTAGCCCTCAAAACCCTTTGAGAAAATATTGAACCATTTAGTTCATCTTTTAGGCAGCATTTGGCTAAATGCTAAATTTTTTCTTTCCAAAATTATCCCTACGATAGTAAAAATTACCAAAGCCCATTTACAAAGCTATTTTTAGCAAACAACATTTAATCCCAAGCCCATTTTAAAATGAGTTTTTTCCAAATGCGATTAGCATTTTCCCAAAACTCTTTAGAATGCCTTCTCAAATTCGAGGGATGGGGTATCCATTGTTTCCAGTAATGTACTCATTTGCCTTCTCTTACATGAGATTTCCACACTTAATGTTGAAGTTTGTTTTGCAAAACAAACAAGGAAAGTGCTTTTTTTTAGTCCCACGTAGGATAAAAAGAAGAGTGCAAGTCATTTTATTAGTTAAAAGACTATTATAGTATTTCAAAATAGAGAAATGAGCAAGTGGGTTGGACTTACTCTAAGTCACTTTATTAGTTAGAAGGCCACTGTAGCTTTTCAAAATAGAGAAACGCGCAAGTGGGTTAGACTCCACTATACACACACGTGGGTGCGCAATTATTAGACGTACTTATTAATAATCGTTTCATTTTTTATTTTTTGAAATTATAAAAAAAAATAAATTGTTAATTCCTAATGAAATATTGTGACTTTTCACGTAGGAATTGTATTTAGTTTATTAAATTTATTCTCAAATTTTAATTAATTATTTCATGTCAAAGAGTTGCAAATTTTTAGACCAGACAATTTTCGAACAATGAAGAGTTGTATCCGAAATTAATTGTTCTTCAGACACGAAGAGGTGCGTCCTAATCAACTGTTCTATAGACATGAATAAGTGTGTCGCGAAAAGGTGCGTCCAAATAAACCGTTCTTCGGACACGACTCTGTGTCTGAATTACAGTTTCGAGACATGAAAAATCGTCTTCCTTTGACTATTATATATTAAGAGACTTTGTTTATTTTCAAGACTTGAACTTCTATTTTCGTTTTCTCAAAAGATATGAAGTCATTGTTTTTAATTATTTCCCTAGAGATATCTTAGAGAATTATTAGAATTGTTATTTGCTATTCTCACTGAGATTTTGTTATATCGTGGAGGATATTGACCAAAAATCATTAATAATATTGTGAAGCAAATAAATCCTTAAAGAGCATGTTAATATGCCTTAAAGTCCAATTATGTTGTTTATCTCATTCGACCATGTTTTCTAACACTTAAATTTCCACATCTAATCAAACTCTCACAATCTAAACACAAAATTCACTCTCTCTCCCTCCCCATCGCCCCATGCTCCCTCTAGGCCGCCTTGTCACCGCTGGCTCTCCGTTCCATAGTTGTCGATGCCATTCTTTTTCCGTTCGGCCCGTTCATCCCTTCACATAGTTGACACCGCCGTGCCTCATCCCAATGACCTTTCTTGAATTTCGCTTGTCCTTGGCTGTTTTCAGCAAGCTCAACACTCCCCCATGCCGGTTGAGATCTCGACGAATTTGATGGTGTTGTAATTGATAAGTTAATGGCTCAATTAATGTCGGCGTAACCGATGTCGATTAATGTCGTCAGTTACGACGTGAATTAATGTCGTCGGTTACGATGTTGATTAATGTAGTTGGTTACGACGTGGATTAATGTCAGTGTAACCGACGTTTTTCCGGTCTATAAATAGACGTATTTCAAAAGTTAAAAAAAAAATGGAAAACTCACAACTCCAAGTGCATTCCTCTAGTTATCTCATAATCATCCTTCAGGTGTGCCGGTTTCGAGCGAGAAGTGTTCAACAGAGTCCTATTCGTATAGTGCCGATACAAACAGATTCGAGGTGTTGTATCTTGGGAGGCATAGTTCGTGAAGCTGCTTAGCACCGTTGGCAAGAACTAATCGTCTTAAGGAGATTCAGTTAGCCATACCTCACTTTTTGTCTAATTTTTTTTTTATTTTACAGAATTTAGCAAGTTTATTTGTTTGTAATCTTTATTTGTAAATATTGTACATTAGCTTGTTCTGTATTAAATATTATTATCGTCTTCTCTATGTTATTGTTTTTCTGATTACAACAAACAGTGTTATGTATTTTTCTCAATACGTTAACGTGTGCGATTGAATTTTCCAACCGGTGGCCATGGACCGGCCGAGCCTCCAAATCAAAGGCTTGGCAAGCTATCTCACCCAAATTTGGCTCGCCTATTGTCAAGGCCGCGGGGTCAGTGATGCAGTGGAGAACGCCCGCCCGCTGTGGATGCCGGTGGCACGACCTTGAGGGCCGTGAAACAAAAAGTCCGAGACGGACTTGAAGGGAAATTTTGAATTTGAGATGCTATTTTTACCGGCACGTGGTATTTTGTCCATATGTCGCTCAATAATTGGTATGACAAGGAGACACGATGATGTGGAGACATAAGATATTGGCCCAAATTCGAAATGCCATGATTTGAGTATAAAATCTATCACGTGTGAATCAAATTCTTTGATTGCTTGGCCACCTATGGAAAAAATAAAAAATCGCGTGGCTACATTTCGTGACCTGGGTAAAATGCAGGCATGACAAAAATTGTCAAATCCTATGTTTGATTCTTGTCCAATACGGGGTAACATTGGATAAAAGAATAATACGGGCCGGATAAAAATATCTAAATTACGTTTAGTTGTCCGGATTTCTAGTCGGGATATGATTGAATATAATAGGATAAAAAATCAAAGAGTTTTGCCATATACTGTCTATTATTTGATGAATTGCAAATTTAAATTGAATAAGCAGAGGCAATACAAGAGCAACTGATATTGACTCTATTTTGCCGAAGCATCAAGATGCTTTAAAAATTATTTACTTATGAGTGAGTTATTATTGAGCAGAGATTTGTGCCATTTGAATTCGAGCACAATATCGACGAAGCAGACCTCGTGAATTAGGTGTCTTGATTTGGAGTTGAATCCTTTAGAATGACTTGCTCGCTTTGCTTGCTATCTTGTCGAGTAAGTAAATAAGTGTTGAATAACCTAATTATTCGATATATTTCCATAAGCTGAAGATGCACTCATGTAAATCATCGAAAAGAGAAACCTTGAAAGTTGATGATCAATCTCGAGATCTTCATAGTATGTCAAAGTTGAAAAAGTTCAAGCGGTTAAACAACGATAGATGTAATCTCATATTATACTAAACAATCAATTGAAGAACAAGCTCGTGAAGATACTAATCTTTGTGGTCAAAGACCTAGCATGGTGCCACTAGAGAGGCAGGCACACTTGATAGTCATCATCGTGGAAGATGTGGCTTAGCGTAGCGGAGAGGGGGCCCAATACAGAGGGGAGTAATTGTTATGAAAAAAATTTAATTCTCCTTGTATCTGCTCTCTTGAGAAATCTTGTTCTGATCCATCCCAGCCCTCTACTGTGATTTTTCTATCCCGACTATATCCCCTTATCCTATCCTAAACGATTACCAAACATAGGATAGGATAAACACATTCCATCCTAACTTATATCCCGATGACCAAACGTATCCCATTGCAGAGGTGAGATAAAAGTGAATAGGATTTCTTATGTTCATAATGTAAAGGCTATTTTTCTTGAATAATAAAATTCTTAAATTAGTAAAATTAAAATGATATTTTGCATAAAAAAGGAATTTCAAAATTATTTTTTGTTTTTTGTTTTTATTTTAATTTATATAATTGTGCTTCTTTCTGTAATATAAGATATATCCTATCTATACGATATACAATGCTTATATTTATTACATATTTTTAGGCATATTAGTAATGTTTATTACATATTTGGGCATATTAGTACGGTTTACTATCTTATAACATTGTAAAATTGGAATGATCGAAGAGAAAAAAAAACCCATGAAAAATAAAAGAAATTAACAGGGGTGAAAATATATAATTAAAAAAAACAACTAAAGATGAATAAAAGAACCCATGTTCTTAATGAACAAATTCAGGCTTGAGCCAATAGGTATGCGGTCTTACTAATAAAAAGATTAGGAGTGGGGATGTCGCGCAGGGTTCGACTCCCGCGCTCTATAAAGAGGTAAAATAAAAAATCGATTTACCGGTGCATTTGCAATTGATATAAGGTTCCTACTAAACAATGACAAAATCCCGATTTTCATTTCCTATACGATCTAATCCTATTTGCCAAGAAATCCAGATCACCACTCGATTTATAGAACTTCACCAACACTTGCCGCAAAATGCTAGAGATACTCCTGCCTTTTTATCTGCCGGTGATTAGCTGACAAATCTCTTGCAATTACTCCTCTTTAAATTCGAAAAAGAAGAGAGATTCCCAAGCAACCAAACAAACGCTTCCTCTGCCGAATCTCTCTGTACTCCTTCCATTTCTCCCTGTTTTCTCCGTCATCGACGACCTTCTCAACCAGTACCAGCTCGCTTTGAATCGCCATGTCTGCTCTCAACGATATCATCAACCTCAACCTCTCCAAGACCACCGACAAGATCATCGCCGAGTACATATGTCGATCCCCCTCTCTCCCTCTCCATCTATCTATCTCCTCTGTGAAAATTCATCTACGTGATGATACGTCGTGTCTTCTCTCCGCAGGATCGGCGGTTCGGGCATCGACTTGCGAAGCAAGGCCAGGGCAAGTCTTCGCTACTCATCCTCCTCCCCCTTTCCTCTTCGACTTGCTCCGACGTCCCTCTGTTTTTTTTTCCATCTCCATGGTCAGTTTTTTTTTCATCCGTCGGTAAATGTTTGGCGTTCTTTCAGACGCTGGCGGGACCGGTGACGGACCCGGCCAAGCTGCGAAGTGGAACTACGACGGTTCAAGCACGGACCAGGCCCCTGGCCACGACAGCGAAGTCATCCTGTGGTACGTATCTCGTCCAAATCGCGGGTCGTGAGAAATTCTTCTCTTTTGGTAAAAAAAAAGGATGGGATCTTTTGTTTCCGGCTAAAATCATCGGAGTTGACCAACGACTGTGATCCCCCGAATCCTCGGAGTTTCCGAA
>JAGVVM010012613.1:0-11364 GCA_019149425.1 Psidium friedrichsthalianum
TGCAGACAACAAGTTCTATAGTTTCCAATTTGTCTTCTCATACTTCTCTCTCCGTCCTTGTATATCCTCTGAATCCTATCAAGAACTTCGGAACAACTTCTCTCTCCCACCACAATCCTCTTAGAAATCCACAATCACATCTCGAAGAAGAGACGCCAATAGAGAAGGCATTCTGGAACCAGGAACAGAAATGAACCAATTTCTGTGGGATGGGTCCCTCAACATGGTCAGGTCTTATTGTTGTGTTTGTAGTTTTTAGTGCGTGTTTTCGCATATATGAGAATAAGTAATCAGACAAACCTGAATGAAGTGTTGACGTATGAACGATTAGAGGATTGATCCGAGCCCGACGAATTCCGTCGTGTCCTTAAGACCAAATTCGTCCCCTCAATCGGTACCCAAGGTGTGTGGACAATCGTCTCCAGGATAGAACGGATCACTCTTCTCAGAAAGTGGTACTTACTTCTTTCAGAGAATACTTCGAACGCAACTCTCGGAGAAAATCGCACAGAGAATGAGGATGAGAGCGTATGTTATTTCGAAACAAGAGAGAAAAAATTTGTGTCTCGGTTTGGTACTTAAAATTGAAGGGAAAAACCGAATGCTAATTTAGCCGAAGAGTCACGAGTCAATTTTGTGCGGTTATTGAAATATCCGAATCAATGTCTTCGTTCGTTGATCGGTTATTTTCGAACCCGAACCGGTGGTCTTGAAGAGAAGTTATTCGACACACTTTCTCATTGTGTCATTAAAAAAAATAATAATAACTGATAAAACAAATGGGCCGAGTTCCAAAAAGATAAATGGACCCAGGCCCGAACCGAACCGAGCCGGCCGGACGGACGGCGGCGGCGCGCGCGCGTGTGGACCGATTTAACTTTGTGCAAGACCTCTCTCCTCCACAAAAGTGGGGTGCCCCTTGGGGCCCAAACCCATTTGAGAGGCTGCATTATTTAAACACCTTTCCATCTTCTCTTCCATCCTATGTGGGACTAAATTTTACCCACAACTTCTCATTCATTTCATATGGGCTTATGGGCTTTTGTTTTCAAAACCCAACAATCCCCCACATGAATGAGATGTTCAAATTTCATGACTCTTCGTGTATGCATGAATGCAATGCGCGATTATTCCATGAGAGAACGCTGCATTGGGATAAGTAGTCTAAGACTTTGAACTTTCCCTAGTGAGACCTATCGGACCTACTCAGTCAATCAGTAGACTTGATGTCCTTGAACTGTCGACCTTTGATGTAAATCTAGACAATAAGAATCACACAACTGTCTCTCAACTAAAGTTGGTTCTCACTATTGTGTTCGTTTTGGCCATGAACACCGCCTGGTTTCATGAGTGCTTTCGAGAATTCGGCCTTTCAAATTCTCTTAGAAGCGGCCCTCACTTCACACTCACATAGGTGATTTCTGAATGTATGGTATTTCACATACCTAAATCAGAATCATTAAAAGCTTATGCTTAACCTTCACATGTCTGTACTGTCTTTATACGGGAATGAGTAAGAGTTGACAGTACTCTACTCAGCCTGCATAACTTAGTTGTCCCTTTGAACCTAGATCTTGGGATCTCCAGTCAACTAGGTAGGGTTTCCGCTATGATGACTTATTTTATAGGCCTTAGACCCATTCCCCTTGATGTTTTCTCAACCATCTCTCTAGTTAGGCCTTTTGTTAATGGATCCGCAATATTATCTTTTGACTTTACATAGTCAATCGTGATAATTCCACTAGAGAGTAGCTGTCTCACGGTATCATGTCTTCGACGTATATGTCGGGACTTTCCATTATACATAACATTCCTTGCCCTTCCAATTGCCGCTTGACTATCACAATGAATACATACAGCTGGCATTGGTTTAGGCCAATTAGGAATGTCTTCTAAGAAATTTCGAAGCCACTCTGCTTCTTCACCAGCCTTGTCCAAAGCAATAAATTCTGCTTCCATAGTAGACCTTGCAATGCAAGTTTGTTTGGATGATTTCCAAGACACTGCCCCCCCACCAAGTGTAAACACATACCCACTTGTGGATTTTGTGTCTTTTGTGCCAGTTATCCAATTTGTATCACAATATCCTTCAAGTACTGCTGGATACTTTGTGTAATGCAAAGCATAATTTTGAGTGTGCTTCAAATAGCCCAATACACGTTTCATTGCTTTCCAATGATTGTCATTTGGACTAATTGTAAATCGACTCAGCTTGCTCACAGCACAAGCTATGTCCGGCCTAGTACAGTTCATGACATACATTAAACTGCCTAGTATACTAGCATAATCATTTTGAGCTTTACTTTCACCAGTATTCTTTGAAAGATGTAGATTAACATCTATAGGGGTCTTTGCTGGTATAATATCTAGATTCTTGCATTTCTCAAGAATCTTTTCAATATAATGAGACTGCGATAAAGCTAGTCCTCCAGATGTCTTTTGGATTTTAATTCCTAAAATAACATCTGCCAATCCCATATCTTTCATATCAAATTTACTTGCGAGCATGCGTTTGGTCGCATTGACGATCTTACTATCGCTGCCCATTATAAGCATGTCGTCTACATACAAGCACACAATGGCAAAACCATTATGAGTATTCTTAAGATAAACACATTTATCACACTCATTTATCTTAAAGCCATTCGACAACATGACTTGGTCGAATTTAGCATGCCACTGTTTCGGTGCTTGTTTCAATCCATAGAGTGACTTGATAAGTCGACATACCTTTTTCTCTTGTCCTGGAACAATGAACCCTTCAGGTTGTTCCAGATATATTTCTTCCTCCAGATCCCCATTTAAGAAGGCCGTTTTCACATCCATTTGATGGATTTCAAGCTTATACACTGCTGCTATAGCAATTAGCATTCTTATGGATGTAATTCTTGTGACAGGTGAATAAGTGTCGAAATAATCCAGACCTTCTCGTTGCTTGTATCCTTTTACCACAAGCCTAGCCTTATATTTATCAATAGTACCATCCGCTTTCATTTTCTTCTTGAATATCCACTTACATTGTAGTGGTTTATTGCCAGGAGGAAGGTCAACCAATTCCCAAGTATGGTTTGACAGGATGGATTCAACCTCACTATTGATAGCTTCTTTCCAGAACGGAGCTTCTGGGGATGTCACAGCCTCTTTAAAGGTCCGAGGCTCATTTTCTAACAAATATGTTAGAAAATCAGGTCCAAAAGACTTAGAGATTCTTTGTCTTTTGCTATGCCTAGGTTCATCCTCTATAGGTTCGCTTCTAGGCGTAGTCTCCCTAGGCCTTTTATCATTATTGATTGTCTCATATACTCTGTTATACGAAAAATATTCTCGAAGAACGAAGCGTCCCTCGATTCAATAATCGTATTAACGTGTATATCAGGGATTTCAGACTTATGAACCAGAAATCGATATGCATTACTATTAAGAGCATATCCAATAAAGACACAATCAACGGTTTTCGGTCCTATTTTAACCTTCTTAGGTTTAGGAACGGCAACCTTAGCTAAACACCCCCACACTTTGAGGTATTTCAAATTAGGCATTCTGCCTTTCCACTTCTCATATGGAGTTTGTTGTGTCCTTTTGTGGGGTACTCTATTTAAAATAAAATTCGCCGTCAAAACAGCTTCCTCCCACAAATTCTGTGGTAATCCAGAACTATTCAGCAACGCATTCATCGTTTCCTTTAACGATCGATTTTTCCTTTCTGCCACGCCATTGGATTGTGGCGTATAAGGAGGCGTAATTTGGTGAATAATGCCAAATTCAGAACAAATTTCCTCAAAGGAAATTCATATTCACCACCTCTATCACTTCTTATCGTTTTAATTTTCCTATTTAACTGAGTTTCAACTTCAGACTTATAAGTTCTAAAAGCATTTACAGCTTCATCTTTACTACTTAGCAAATAGACATAACAATACCTTGAACAGTCATCTATAAAAGTGATAAAATATTTTTACCACCTCTTGTGGGTATTGTTTTCAAATCACATATGTCAGTGTGTATTAAATCTAAAGGTTCAGTGATTTTATTGTCTATAGAATGAAACGGAGGTTTGGAAAATTTTGATTCAACACACACTTGGCATTTTTCATTTGGACAATCGGATTTTGGCAATAGTCCCATGCTCATCAATTTCTTTATTGACTTATAGTTAACATGTCCTAATCTAGCATGCCATAAATTAGGAGACTCAAGCACGTAAGCAGAAACAACTTTATTCATAGAATCATTGGGTACAACAGTCATTACATTCAGCTTAAACAAACCCTCACTCAGATAACCTTTTCCTACATACATCTCATTCTTGGAGAGTACAAACTTATCAGACACAAACACCAACTTAAAACCATTCTTGCTAAGGAGAGATCCAGACACTAAGTTCTTGCGTATGTCTGGCACATGCAGTACATCGACTAGTGTCACGGTTTTTCCAGACGTCATCTTCAGAGCTACCTTGCCAATGCCTTCAACCTTAGAGGTCGATGAATTACCCATATAGAGTTTCTCATCACGTGCCATAGGCGTATAGGATGTGAACATCCATCTATTGGCGCATATATGGCGAGTTGCTCCAGTATCAATCCACCATTCCTTAGGGTTTCCCACCAAGTTGCACTCGGATATCATAGCAGTCAGATTGATATCATCAACGCCATTGGAAATCTGTTTCACCACATTAGCTTGAGTATGCTTTCTCTTCTTGGCTCTACAGTCCTTGGCACGATGTCCAGCTTTTCCACAATTGTAGCATTTGCCAATGAATTTTTTCTGGCCTTGGGTGGATCCCTCTCCAAACCTTTTCCTTTTCATGTTGGGTTTTGGTCCGCCTTCAACAACATTGGCCTTTGAGACCTCCAGTTTGCTACCAATTTTCTTTTCAGAAACTCGGTTGTCTTCTTCAATCCTCAATCGAACAATCAAGTCCTCAAGCGACAACTCCTTTCTCTTATGTTTGAGATAATTCTTGAAATCTTTCCAAGACGGCGGTAATTTTTCAATAAACGCAGCCACTTGAAATGATTCACTAATCATCATACCCTCTGCATGAATGTCATGTAGGATCACTTGGAGTTCTTGGACTTGACTTAAGACGGTTTTAAAATCGACCATCTTGAAGTCCAGAAATTTGCCGACAATGAACTTCTTCAATCCAGCATCTTCGGTTTTGTACTGCTTGTCTAGACTATCCCATAATTCCTTAGCCGTCTTCAACGGACTATAAACATTATACAGGGAATTGTCTAGACCATTGAGGATGTAGTTGCGGCACAGGAAGTCAGAATGCTTCCACGCATCTACTGCAGCAAACTGTTCCTTATCCATGTCTCCTTCATTGAGCTTAGGAACATCCTCGGTGAGGAACCTTGCCAAATTCAAGGTCGTGAGATAGAACAACATCTTCTGTTGCCATCTTTTGAAGTCAGTTCCACTGAACTTCTCTGGTTTCTCTCCATGAGTTGGAACAGACGCAACAGGCGTCATTGATGTCGAGGCCATTTCTATTACGAAAATAGAAATGATTCAGCGAATAAATATATGACAAGACGAACAATACACCTTAAAAAAAAATAAACACAGGAATTGTTGGACGAGCACGTTTCAATTACAAGGCCGTGAACAGTAATCATGAACAGTAATCATGAACAGTACTATGAACAGTATCGTGAACAGTATCGTGAACAGTACCATGAACAGTAACTGTGAACAGTATCGTGAACAGTAATCATGAACAGTATCGACGAGCACGATCCAATTAGTTTACTTGCATACACACAAGAACAAGCGTGAAAATGAGAGTTGGTATTCTGAATTCTATAAAGATAATATGAAGCAGAACAGTTTGTCCGAGAAGATTACAATATGACCACAGTTGACTAACACACTTTGAAAGCGAACACATACATGGGAATTTTGTCTTAAGATTGTAGTTGTTAGTGCGTGTGTTCGCATATATGAGAATAAGTAATCAGACAAACCTGAATGAAGTGTTGACGTATGAACGATTAGAGGATTGATCCGAGCCCGACGAATTCACGTCGTGTCCTTAAGACAAATTCGTCCCCTCAATCGGTACCCAAGGTGTGTGGACAATCGTCTCCCAGGATAGAACGGATCACTCTTCTCAGAAAGTGGTACTTCTTTCAGAGAATACTTCGAACGCAACTTCGGAGGAAAAATCGCACAGAGAATGAGGATGAGAGCGTTGCCATTGTGTCCATTAAAAAAAAATAATAACTGATAAAACAAATGGGCCGAGTTCCAAAAAGATAAATGGACCCAGGCCCGGCCCGAGCCGAGCCGGCCGGACGGACGGCGGCGGCGGCGCGCGCGCGTGGACCGATTTAACTTTGTGCAAGACCTCTCTCCTCCACAAAAGTGGGGTGCATTATTTAAACACCTTTCCATCTTCTCTTCCATCCTATGTGGGACTAAATTTTACCCACAACTTCTCATTCATTTCATATGGGCTTATGGGCTTTTGTTTTCAAAAACCCAACAGACTTTTATTCAATTCTTTCATGGATTTATTTAATCGTTTTAGCCAGGTAAGATTCTCTCTCCCGCACATCGATGGGTAGTACATGTTGGATCCAGTGTGTAATGGAGCTGGAAAACTTAAGAAAATGCAAGGTCGAAGGCTTAAGAAAAGCAAACAAATATTAGGGGATTCTGCACTCGTAATGCATGTAATGGTGGTGTCTACCGCACTTTTATGGGAATAATTTATATCACATGAGACTTGTATATGACTGCAAGTAAGAATCATTGGATCTCTACTGATTTATAGAGCTCTAGTAGGCGAGTGGAATTCACTAGGATTACTTACTAAACTCAAATTAAATTCTTCCATTTGGATACTAATTAGTCTTAACGACACATGATTTCGGAAAGTAGTGGGAGCTGAGCTTGGTAAAAACCCTAGAACACTTCTTGATATTATTTAGAAAAAGAAAAGATCAGTATCGAAATGGACCATCTGACGGGCCTAAAAGTTTTGGGAGGACACTCATAGTAGAGTGGCTCAACCCAATTTAAGATTCAATAAAGCTAGCTTGAGTTGTGAAGGTAATCCAGAGATAAATCCTCTTTTATCCTACATTTCTCCCCTGTATTGGCACGAATAAACCTTAACGCTTGTTGGCAACGCCAGGGAGCCGAATCTAGCTAACAGTCTTGCACACGCCATCCCGAGTTAGAGATACCAGTTGGCACACGTGGTCATGTGCACTAAAGCTCAGCAACTTTCTGGAGACTCTTGATGTAACACACTCACGTGTTTTTGGGATAAAAGGATATTCAGTTGCATCAGAAACAGAGGGAAGACCATAGCTCCATTCAACAGAACACACAGAGAGGAGTAGAGAGAGAGAGAGAGAGAGAAATAGAGGGAGTTTGCTGGAGCTTCGTTGCGGCCACTGGAGCTCCTTGGCCAAGAAAAAACTTCGAGAGCTTCGTCGGAGCTCCCCGTGTGACGTCAGGCCTTGCCGATTGTCCCTGGAGTTTCACACCACCTCGAGAAAGCTCTAGAGCCCAGCGGCACGTCGTTTCATTGCCGAACCAGGTAAGCGCCATTTTTGAGTTTGAAGCTCGGTTTCCATGGTGACTTCTCTGTTCAACGTTTTTTCTTCGAAATTTTTGGTTGAGTCGCATATTTAGCAAACCCTAAGCACATCCTACTAGTTATTTTGCATTGATATTGAGAGAAACTCCATGACCGACCCTCGGTAGTTCGCGATCTCAATAAGCGCTTGTCAGAGCAAATCGGATGTCGCCCAAGCTCTTGGACCTGTAGGTGAGTCTCTCTAGACCTCTTTTGTGCTCATTGACCGATTAGATAAAGATATTGACGTACAAATCTTGAGATCGAAGTTTGCCGGAATCTGCAAATTCTGGCCAGAGCTATTACCTGTGTTAGAGTGGTCTGTTGACATCGGTTGGTGATATCTGGCCTTAGGAATGTTAGCTGGACAAGATAAGTTTGATTTGGTTGAAAAAGGGAGATGTTTGACTGGTCATCTTCTCCTGTTGAATGATTAACAGGTCAACCCTCGTTGACCAGTAGACCTTTCACGTGGCGCGCCACTTTTTATAAGCACTTGCTCAGTAGGCAGCGAAGTTTCAGGATCGCTCGAAGAAGAAGAAAAAGATTTTCTGGTTATAAATCACAAAAAATAAAAACACAGGTCTGCCGGTGAAAATTTTGCCACGTGTCGTGATCTAAAATTTTTAAACAAATATATTAAAAAAATAAAAAAACAAAGACATTTTTCAAAATTATAAATCATTTTTCGAAAAAATAAAAATTCCTTTTGACCTGGTGGATTTTCGCCATGTGGCGATTTGTGGAGTCGTTAGATTAGACATAGACGGGAAAATAAAAAATAGAATAAAAAATTCAAAAAATTTTGAAAGTTCAAATAAAAAAATAAAAAACTGCGTCGTTTTGAGAACTGGTTCAAACCTGTGTGGGTTTGAGTTAGGTCTTCGGTTTGGTGGGCGGGTCAACCTAACTTGGTCCGAAAAATTAATAAAAAATTCAAATAAATAAATAAATATTCAGAAAATTCAATAAAAAAAATCCAAAAAAGGAAAATTTGGTAAAAATAATTATAAAATTGTAAAAAATTCCAAAAAAAAAAATCAGAAAGTGCCATGCAGATCCCATCGTGGTAAATATATTTTTTAACCATAATTTGGTAAATAATTTGTTAAACCTAAATTGAAAAAAAAATCCCGATTTTCACAAATCAAATTTGTATCCATTAATTGACCGTCCCACTGTCATTTTTTGGGGGGACGGTTAGCTTAGCCAAGTCCATTATAATTAATTATTAATTATTTTTAACCTAAAATAGACTCTCAAATAGGTGACATAATCGATGTTCTTATAAATTTGCCTCTTCTCTCACTCCTTTCCGCTTAAAACAGAAAGCAAGAAGATAACTAAGGCACTCCCAAACCCAATCCTGCGGAACCTGTGAATCCTGCGGAACAATGCCTCTTTTGGACCTGAAAGAGTGGATCGTCCAAGTCAATGAGAGCCTCAGCCTCGACCACAGGCCCTCCGACGAGCAACAATACTGGGAGAAGCAGTCCATCTACAGGGTCCCCGCCCGCGTCACCAAGCTCAACAGTGAAGCCTACCGGCCACAGGCTGTCTCCTTCGGCCCCTACCACCACCACGAGGACGACCCCATGGAGGACCACAAGCACCGCGCTCTCCTCCACTTCCTCAGGCGATCCGGTGAGCCCCTCGAGCGCTTCGTCGAGTCCCTAAAGGAGGTGGTGGGGGACCTCACGGCAAGCTACGAGGTGCTGGACCCGATCTGGAAGACGGACATCAACAAAGACGGAGAAGGCCGGTTCCTGCAGATGATGATCATTGACGGCTGCTTCATGCTCGAGATCCTGATGTTCCTAAATTGGGAGGTAAATGACTATGCGCCCAACGACCCCATCTTTAGCGAACTTGGGATGCGTTACATACAGCCGATCATTAAGCGGGACATGCTGCTGCTAGAAAATCAGCTTCCGATGCTAGTACTGGATAAGCTGGCCACGGCCGTCTCTTATGGCAATGAGGTTAGTTCATTAGGTTTTGCTCCGTTGCAAGAGAGATTTTTTGCAGGTTTTTTTTTTTCCCAAATTAGTTTAAAAAAATATTTATTAAATTAGGGCAAAAAAAAATTAATTACCAAAACGAGGCCCGCGCGGTAGTCTTAGTGCCGCGCGAGCCCCGTCCGACACTCATAGTGCCGAACGAGGCCCGTTCGGCACTTAGGCTGCTGCGCGGGCCCTGTGCGGCAACCCAAATGCCGCAAGGCCCGTGCAGCGGCCTAATTGCCGCACGGGCCCGTGCGGCCCAACTGCTGCAAGGGCCCGTGTGGCAATAGCCCATCCCTGGGCTTTATATATTTATATATAATTTCTTTTTTTATTTATGACATTTGTGTTTTTAATTATGTTATATTGATAACATTTGTGTTTCTAATTATTTGATATAAATTTGTAAATATAAATTTTTTTAATTTCTTTTTATTTATAATTTTTTAAATTATTTTATATTTATAACATTTATATTTATATAAATTTGTAAATATAAATTTTTTAAAATTTCTTTTTTTATATTTATAAAATTTATGTTTGTAATTATTTTATATTTACAACATGTATATTTACATAAATTTGTAAATATTATTTTTTTCTTTTGAAAATAATTTTTATAACATAATTATCAATAATTAAATAAAAAATTTATTAAGATATATGTAACTAATATATCCTTAAATAATTATCACCATATATCTTACAAACTTTATTTTATAAATATTTTATTTTGCACTGCAGTTAAACTACCGAACGGGTAAATATAATTTATTTCTAAAATTTTTTTATTTATAAAATTTGTGTTTTTAATTATTTTATATTTTTAAAATTTATATTTATATTAATTTTTAAATATATTTTTTTTTTCTAATTTTTTAATATTTATAACATTTTTTTAATTATTTTATATTTATAAAATTTTTATTTATATGAATTTGTAAATATAATTTTATTCTTAATTTATTTTTTTAATATTTATAACATTTGTGTTTTAACAAATTTATATTTATATAAATTTATAAATATAAATTTTTTACAAATTTATTTTTTATATTTATAACATTCCTTTTTTATTATTTTATATTTATAAATTTCTTTTTTTTTATTATTTTATATTTATAACATTTAAGTTTTTAATTATTTTATATTTATAAACTTTATATTTATATAAATTTTTAAATATAATTTTTCTAAATTTATTTGTTTATATTTATAACATTTGTGCTTTTAGTTATTTTATATTTATAATTTTTTTAATTATTTTATATTTATGCTTTTTTTAATTATTTTATATTTCTAACATTTATATTTATATAAATTTGTAAATATAATTTTCTTTTGAAGTTATTTTTATAATATAATTATCAATAATTAATTGAAATAATTATTAAGATATATGTAATTAATTTATTTAGCGTGTAAATAATTAATAAAATATATTTATAAAATAAAATTGGTAAGATATATGAAGATGACATATCTAGATTAAAAGAAATTGCAATAGTATAAATCCGTTACAAGATAACGGCCAAAAGAATTAGGTTGAAATAGAAAAGAAATGTTTCTTTTATTTTTTTTATGTTCTTTTTTTTATTCCTTTCGTTTTTTTATATAAAAAAAACTCTTTTCTAATTTTACGTTATGAAAGCCTCAAATTCTTTAGGAAATATAATGTAGAATTAGAAACACAAATGTTGTAGCGTATCGTTGAGATATATCATCACCATAGATCTTACCAATTTTATTTTATGAATA
>JAGVVM010012614.1:0-10969 GCA_019149425.1 Psidium friedrichsthalianum
GGCCCCCCCCACTCCAATTTTTTTTTTTCGACCTTAGCTCGATGCATATGCACAATATTCATACTGAAACGAATTTCAGTGGAATGAGTGATTCGTGAGCTGATGTGACACTTGTATGTTTACTTATCCCATTCTATAGAAGTATTTTACTATTACCTGAACTGAGTATGGTCTAACTGCATTAATGCTCCTCTGACTTTTAAAATGAAGCAGGAGATGGAAACATGTGGAATTGCAAACCCTTTTGAACCTAATTATTACTACATTTATGATATAATGGCATCAGAAAATTCATTTCATGGTGTTTCAATTTTGTGCTCCCCCAAGTACCTCTCCCTCCACCCCCCCCCCCCCCCCCCCTCCTTTCCCCCTCTCCTTATTGATTTGTTCTTTCTATTTCAGGTCGAAAATCATCCATATGATCCCAATCTGATTGGTTTTTATGGATTATAGAGATTATAGCAAGCAAGAAATTCGCTGTTCAGAAGCTCATTCTCCAACTTTTCTGTATGCCATGCCTATGTCATCCACCAGAGTCTTCTTCGAGGTTTCCTGATAAATAATTTACAGAATGAATGACATTACATATCCAAATGCTTGTAGTTCTAACAGAGATTGCCCTACAGGAAACTTGTTTGGCTTCAAAAGATGCTATGCCATTTGATGTACTAAAGGAAAAGCTGATGTTGAGGCTTGAAACAATGGGTGTCAGAATTGCAAAAACTTATGAAGAGGTAATATATGAATCCATACAATGATTACTTGCTAAGTATATTTTTATTGTCTACAAATTCATTAAGCACTTTCTGTGTGTGAATTTTGCAATTATCGTGATACTTAACAAGGTAACTTGTACATTTGTAACCAACTCCAGGAACTAAGCAAAGGCGTAACAGTTCTTTCTTGTTGTTGATGATGGTGTTGATGTTGATGTTGATAAGTTATGTGAGAATTGTTGAGTCCATTGTATCCTTAATGTACTCTAAAGAAATAACCTTTTCACAATTGTGTCTAGTCTTGCAATAAAATATTCTGTATTACAAGAATTCATCAATAAAGCATATTCAAGCATTCTGATGGTATGTTTATCTTTAGATGTACTTTCATCGACAGTCTACATGCGTATGTGTTTCCTCTTGCACAGGAGTATAAACACACCTGTTAATGTTTCTTTAAACATGAGGAAATTTATCATTTGGAGATATTTCCGGATGATAACCACAAGTTGGTTTATGCTCCTTGTGGAAGTTTCAACTGCATACATTAACCCTTCCATCACAGGACTTGACAATTTCAATGAAGCCCATGCACCTTTCTGCTTCTTTGGAACATGTGCAATTTTTGCGCAAAGTTGCACATGTGTGCATCATTTTGCGGCTGTGATGACGCAATATACATCTATTGTCGATATACTTGTGAAATTTCATGTTCATAATCATCTGATATTTTGATACCCATACAGGAGTGGTCTTATATCCCGGTTGGTGGATCCTTGCCAAATACAGAACAGAAAAATCTTGCATTTGGTGCTGCTGCCTGCATGGTGCATCCAGCTACAGGTGAAGAAATAAACAAGCTGATCTAACATTTTTCTCTTTGCCTAAATTATGTGTCTGTATTTTTGAACAGGCTATTCTGTGGTGAGATCCTTGTCTGAAGCTCCTAATTATGCATCTGCAATTGCAAATGTTTTGAAGGCTGGTTCAAGTTAAGGGGTCTCATGCTTATGAACAAAGTAATAGAAACATCTCAATGCAGGGTACCTGCTCTCTCTCTGTCTAGCATTTCTTCATGATCAATTTACTATAGTATGCCAATATTTTTACACAATAGCATCAAGTGCAATATGCACGAACTTTTCTGCTGAGTATGCACTGCAACTGTGGGAATAGTGAACGCTGCCTTCAATTTTTATTTGGTTGAGATAGCAGAATTTTGACCCCCGGATCAGATAGGCACTATTAATCATCAATTTTTTTTTTTGGTCGAATTAGTCATTGAGTTGGATTGAGTCTCTTTGGACGTTTTTTGAATGTAACTTCATGCTTTTATTCGTGTATCCTTTTGCAAATGGGAATCCTTGTTCTAGAAGCAGTGGGAGCTTGGAACAAAGCTTTCCCCAGTACAGATGATATGTTGACAGCACCAAGTCATTCATGCGTTAAAGCATTAGCTTGCCCTCTGTACACTGCCTAATAACTTAGAGAGTTCACTCCCATGGACAATTAGCAGAAAATTTCCTCTGTATCCTAATGACCTGATGGCTAAAGTTGAGTGAGCTAACCTTCAGGTGATGATAAGAACATTGTTGAAGTATGTCCCACATTGGTTTGACAATAGATCCTAACTGCTCTTTATATTCATGTTTTCTCCCTCTACCCATTAGCTTAAGTTTTAGGGTAGACTTTCTAACATGGTATCAGAGCAAGGTTATGGTCAAAATTTCACGCTTGTAATCCACTTGCACATGAAAGAGTATGTTTGAAGTATGTGCTTGTATCCAACTTGCACGTGAGAGGGGATGTTGAATTATGTCCCACATCGTTTGACAATGGATTCTAAATGCTCTTTATATTCATGTGGTCTCCCTCCACCCATTAGCTTAAGCTTTTGAATTGGACTTTCTAACAAACATTTCCCTTTCATTCTCTACCATTTTATCTTGTTCATCATTTTATTGTCATCGTTGCTTATTTTCTTGAATTTCTTTGAGGGGTGTTCTATAAAAGATGGGAGTCAAAAACGAGTGTTGTTCATATAACGTCACAATGCCTTCAGCTAAAGTTGCATATGCTCAGTGAAAGTTTGATTCGTTTTATTTGCTTACTGGTTTTAGCAAGATAATCTTTTAGGGAAAACCATATTAATCGTAGATGAGCGCATATCTGTCTTCTATAAAAAGTTATGTCTTAACCAAACACCCCCTCCCCCTCCTTTCCTCTCTCAAACCAAGGTTGGCAGTATGAAGAAGAAGCCTTCTTACAACCTACACAAGGGTGAAATTGATTTTTTTTTTTCCCATCACATATACAGGACCCCAAATAATGGAGGAAAAGGGAACACTAAAGGAATCAAACTCAATTTCTTTCATGTGATGTTGTGTTAAATTTTGAATAACGAACCGTCTTCTCAGACAAGTTTAAGCGATCAAAGGACAGGTGGAATATATTTAACGTCTTAACAATACTCTCTTTAATGATACTAAGGACATATAATGTGAATCACTTGGTTTACAGTTATCTTACTGTGGACTGTCTTTCATCAGCTTGGATACCCTATGGCCCCTGGAAAGGAAACGGCAAAGGGCGTTTTTCCTCTTTGGACTGGCTCTTCTCTTGCAGCTGGATATTGATGGATCAGGACATTTTTTCATACGTTCTTCCGTTTGCCTAGATGGTAATTCCCCCCATGATCTATATTGTTTGCATAGAGAACTGAGACATCGCATCAGTACTCACAGAGCTTAAAACGCTTGATATGTCAGTGAACATAAAATAGAAATGTCTATGCTTAAGCATTAGATAGTGTGCATCTAGAGAGCTGAACTTTTTATTGACAAAAAAGCAAGCACTTTGTTTAATTCATGCTATATATCTCAGAATGACCAAGCATATTATATATGGAATGGCATCTTCTTTGCCAGGAGTTTTTGTCAAGCAGTAGGCTTTTGTGATTTAGCACACACATTTGTCAAGATTTTCAGGAATAGACCATATAAGTTCATGGCTTTTCTTTATTCTTCATACTGTGGAAATACAAGATGACTAATCTGGTTACGTTTACATAAGTTGAGCTCCAAGAATGACGCACAAATTCAGCCAAAGGCGGGGATCATGTAAGGATGTTTTCTCCTATAGTAAGATGATACACAACAAACTATGCGACTTCTACGAGAAACATTCACATTGAACAAGAATTGGACCTTTTGTTTCGTAAGAAGAACTGCTCTTTTTAATTTTGATGCTTTTAAGCATACCGGTATCGCAAAACCTCCTATCGTGTGCGATGGAAAGCTTAAGCAATGGGACAACCTTTTCTTGAAGAAGTAATTCACAGGGAATATGCGTGTCTTTCTTTGCAGGATGTGGCAGGGCTTCCTAGGCTCTACTCTTTCTTCGGCTGACCTTGTACTCTTTGCTTTCTATATGTTTTGTCATAGCACCAATGACATGAGAATGGGCCTTGTCAGGCATCTCCTTTCTGATCCCACGGGAGCAACTATGATAAGAACTTATCTGACAATCTAGTGCTTTTGTTTGTTTCCTTGTGGCGGCATCTCAGGTTAGCCACGACTATCCCAACCTTCATTACTAGGTGTCCACGTGTATATACACTTGTTTGTCGTGTTTATCTTCCTTGTGAATGTAGAAACCGTATAGTTCTCTTAGCCTGTACCTTTTAAGACGATAGAGTCAAGGGTGGGATATGGGTTAAAGCATCATCAGAGCAAGTCAATTTTGGAGGACAAATCTGGATATCAACTGTACACATAATATGACCAATTTGAAGAGATCCTAATGATGCTTCAGATTGATAGTTCCAAGTCGAATATGGATCAATGGCGTTTGTCATCTCTGTCATTCCTTTGTTTGGAAAATCAAAGAGGGGGAATCAGTTATGTATAGCCTCATCGTCCATGCACATTTCGACCCAGGGAAAAAAGAGCCTATGCAAATGCCCTTTTCTCCACTGACATTGCATCGGACTAAATGAATATGTAAACCTCGTTGATAGCAATCTCCGAAGATTCTCTTCTAGAAGGCCATCGTAATGAAACAACAAAGAGGTGTTCACAAAATCATCTGAAGAACGCCATGATGTCGACTTGATCGATTGCAATTTGCTCGAGGGTCATGAATATTCATAAGCCAGGTGATTCTCCAATGCCAGGTGGACCTTACCCCTTTCACTATTAAATCCATTGTGGTTTCTCTTTTCATTACTAAAACCAGTATGATTGCCTCGCAAGAGAATCGGATGTAGTAAAAAGAGTTAAAGCAGGCGAGGAATTTTGCAATCTTTGTGGTCACTCAGTAAAATAACTTCGGCGTGGAATGTGCAAAAGTCGAGATATCGATCTAGCACTGCTTTATTGTTAATTGGTCAGAGCAACTTCTGCGGTTCCCGTTACAGTTTCTTAAAGCATATATACTTTCTGTCGCTTTTCATCATGGCAAGTTCTTGAGAGAGCAGGTCCTGTGCTTCTTGTAAAGTAGTATGCTTTGAGCTGCCCTAGTTTGGCCTCCCCGAAAGAAGTAATCTTTCGTGTTACATTGATTTATCCTCTTATGTGGAACCTCACTATTAGAAATGACAAGTCTTTGTTTCCTCCTGAAAGAGGGAATGGAATTGGCAATGTTCACGAAGCGGTTTATTCATTTGACCAAGCTATGCGTTGGATCTGTTGTCAAGCGACATGGCGCAATATTCTTACGTCCCCTTCTCATGTGCAAGCCATATTAAGGATGGATTTGACTGATGGAGGCGGAAGCACGTAAACAAAAGGTTGGCGCTGGTTCTAATACTACATTAGAAGCTTAACACAAAAACTTAAATTGATAGGTAGAGAAAAATCACAAATATATATAAAGAACATATGGGACCTTTGTCGAGCGATAAACTAGATTAGTGAATTGTGGGGATTAAATGAAGCTATTCACATGGGATAATGCAGAGTGTTCGGTTAGTAACTGCTCGAATGATTAGGCCACAAGAATGCCCGGAATCTTGTGGGTGGCTTCTAATGTCTCTCCTTTTACACCAGGTGTTATTGTCATCCCATGTCCTCCGGACCCAATGATCAAACTTAACCAACATAGGGGATGGATGTCGACGACAGATTGGGAAATTGCCCAGAATGGGCAAGGGGGACCTCAAGTAATGGCAAAGTGGGTCTTTAGAACAGGAATTAAAGTGAGAATATTAGCTAAAGATGAGAGACTCGACTGGCTTTACCGGCATTCTGGCGGGCTGCTTTTGATTATTGGACATGTAAAGCGAGAACCTCTCGAGAAGAAGAGGATCTCTTCTCAACAATGTATTCCAGGACGGCATGTTACATGACTACAACAACCTAGCTGATCATCTGTATATATCAAGATGGAATCATGGGGTTGCTTTCGAAGAAAAACGTGCAAGGTATGGTGTTTGCGATATAGATGGAGTCAAAAGTGGATCTCTTTGTTGGGGGAGAGTGACAGAACAGAGTGAGCAGCTGCTGTTGTTCTTGCTTGTTAGGTACTTTTTCCTTAACATTTAGGTTATGATTTGTTTGTAGAATCTAATTAAATATGTTCAATGTTGATTCATTCACAATTTACGTTTAATGTTTCTATGTAATAAGGTTGATTAATTTGAATTTTAGTATATTGTTTAAGTGGATCAAACAAGATTTTTTAAGGAGTGCGTTTATATATTTGTGTTTCTTGCGTTTAAGAAACAAGGAACCTTGGAAGAAAATCTTTTGTATTTCATGATTCCATCTATCTTTACAGGCTATAACTTCTACCCATATATACGAGAACAGAGTCAATTTTCAAGAACCTACTATCAGGAAATAAATAGGAAAATATTAAACAGAATCTTTAATTGAGAGTCATGTTGACACTCTCCCTCAGTGTGTAAGAAGATTCTTTGATAACCCAACTTGAAATTGAGCTTTGAAACACTCGACCGACAGCCTTTGTAAGAGATGTTTCACTAATTGGTCTTCAACTTGACAAATGGAAACCTTACCACCTTAGCATCCAAGTTTCTCCTTGACAAAAATGCCTATCCACCTCAAAATGCTAATGTGGTCATGTTGACTTGATTATGATAAATCTCAATCGCAACTTTATTATCGTAAAATAGCTTCGTCTCATATTCTGGTGGAAAACCAAGCTCTAATCATCAACTTCTTGATTCATAACAACTCGCACAGCCCTGCGCAACCCTTCAAAATTCTGACTTCAGTACTCAACAAGGCTGCCACTTTCTGTTTCTTGCTTCTTCATTCACTACTTTTCTTCCCCAAATATGAATAGCCCGACATAGACCTCCTATCAAGATACTACCTACCCAATCCGCCTCGTAAATCCTTTCCACCATCAAGATGACCTATTTTTTCGCAAAAAACAACCTTTTCTTGGGACGACTCCAAGTAACGCAAAATTCGAACCACGGCATCCATATGCTCCTTCACTCAGAGAACGCATAATTGACTCAACACCCTATATCATATGCAATCTCAAGAGAATGATGTGACAAATATATAATCTCCTCTAATACCTTGGTATCTTTCCTTATTGGTAACGTACCCTGATCAGAAACTTCTCATCAATCTATGGTTCTAGCTATAGGGGTTTAGCAGGCTTCCGTTCTACCATTCCTAACCATCAATTAATAAATCTATCAAGTCTTTCCTTTAGATCAGAAAATACTGCCTTAGACCTAGCCACTTTATTCCCAAGAAATATTTCAAGCCTTCCAATTTTCATCTTGAACTCCTTCGTCCAACCTCTCTGAGTCCAAATTTGTTAAAGGTCATCCCCTCGTAATCATGTCCTCCCACATTGATATGATCAACGAATGTTACTCTGCCTTGTCATCATTTTGGAATAACCGTATGATCAATTACTTTAAGTGTACTAATATTCTTCATCGCCGAGCTAAAACGACCAAACCATGAACAGGTGACTACTTTACTCATACTATGATTCAATCAGTTTGCATTCACATTTGACTAATTAGCATACGCATACCTGGGGGAATGTTCCATGTAATTTCTTCTCCGTCTTAATGAAAAATGTGTTCTTCACATCAAACTGGTGCGAAGGCCAACCCAGATTCCTACAAGAGACATTAGCACTCGTATTGTATGACAGCTTCACAACTCAGAGAAAATGTTTCCCGTTAGTCCACGCTGATTGTTCTAGGTATCCCTTTACTACTCCAGTCATCTTTGTATCTCTCAATGAATCCATCTGCTTTATATTTCATGGTGAAGACCCACTTACACCCTACTACTCTCTTCTCCTTCAGCAGTCTACCAATTTTCTAGTCTTGATTCTTCTGCAAAGCTTCCATCTCATCTTTCATCGCCTAAACCCACTTAGGATCCCTCAAACTTCTTGGTCTCCATTAGGAATATGGATTATGGAGACTTGGACACAATAGCCTTCAAGGGTTTCGCATCCTGTTGAAACATAAATTCTATGAATATTTTGAGACCTTTGTTCCTCCACATTTGGTGAGTACCTATTAGAAGCCCTAGCCTCGATTGTTGCTTAGTCAGGCAATTTATAACCATCCACCTTCACATTAGTATCAACAAAAGAATCATGATGGTAAGAGCTCTTACCTCAGGGTATCTTTTAGGGATGGTCGGGGCTACAAAAGAGGGGACAATCTGAAAAGAGGAGAAACTGTTCTTTTGTGGTAGGAACACGTTTGTTGATTATCTTTTTTAGAAGCTGCTGCCCATCCCTTGATACTGCCTGATCTACAACCAGAACCTGCTACCTCCACCCCTAACCTGCTTTCCATTGCATGGCTGGACCCTTTCGCCATGGGTCAAATGCAACTAGACCTGCCTCGGACTCATGCCACCTTCCCAACATTGACCCATTCACGCATGTAGTCCCCCTAAAAGGGTACAATTGGTATGAAAAAAGAGATTGGACTCAACAAGGGATGTCCATTGCAACATGAGATTTCTTCACGTATTGCCTGATCGCAGTAAAGCCCTGTTGGTGGGTTTCATACCCCAAAGTACTTGGTTCCGATTTTTTTTTTCCGTGATTCCTATAGAGGGGGACATACCCCAACACCCAAACAACTTGGGAGGTAAAGTACATACTGAGGGAAGCAAAAGACAATGGCCTGGATAAGGGTCTGAAAGTTCACATCCGTAAGGCATTCCATTCATATAGATGCATAGAAATGTTAGTAACTGTATCCTAACAAAAACGATTAGGCACATGGTCTACTCACTCAGAGTGTCCCAGGCTGTCCTCAAGGATATGATGGGTTTTTTTCGTTCGGCGACACTATCTGTTAGCGTGTCCGAGTGCAAGAATCTCGTGATTAATCCATGCTCCTGAAAATATGTGAGGTGATTGTTAAATTACTCACCGCCATTGTTCCTGCGAAAAACTCGGATATGAGCCCCAAATTGAGTTCTGATCATGCGGAAAACACACAAGATAATTGCCCACTTCATCTTTTATGTTTCATTAAATATAACCACAGTCATCTTGGTACATCATCCACAAGGTGAGGCATCCCACACATCAGAATTATTATAAAAAGGTGTCATCTTTCATTGCAAACTCAACTAAAAGAAAGCACTATGGCTTTTTGCCAAAATGCATTTCTCACACTTAAATACGAAATTTGTAAATTACTGACCATTCTAGAAATAAATACTTCAAATATCCAAAAGAAGGATGTCCTAACGACATATGCTATAACCAAATATATTTTTTCCTTAGTATAGACTGATTGCGGATGTGATTGTGGTTTAGCTTGCATTAAAGTCGTCAATAAGAGTACAGGCCCTCCCTCTTAGTTTTCCATGATACCAATGAATCTTCATCGTGAGAATATCCTAAAATAAACAAAAAGATAGATACATAAGTCATTTAATTCAACTCAGTTATTTACCCAACATAAAACAATCAGTTTAGATAATGATAGCACTGAGTACAGTTGCGCAATGATAGAGACGGAGAAGATCACACTATCAGCCCCCATCATGTAGATAACTAAGCCGATTCGTCATTATAGATAGTTGTCTCCTCGGAGTGATTCCGCTCAAAGGTCTACAGATTGGGTGTCATGTGATCAGTAGTAAGCCGAATCAATAAGTCACCATCGTCACATCGAGCCTTGAGAAGCACTGACTAACACCCCATTGTTACTTTAGAGGAGCGAATTAAGAGTAGTAGTGGAGTCTACTTGCGACACCAAGGAATAGGACAACTCAACCTTGGCTAAGGATGTCTATCCTCTACCTGTCAATTTTTTCAGCCTTTTCTTAGCCTGCAATTCTTTCCATCAATCGGGGTAGCCATGCAACTTGGACACATTTCTTCTTGGTATGCTTAGAATTCCCATTAGTGGGCGTAACCCCCTACACCACGGCGACGCCCTACCTTCAGATGGTGCTAGATTGCCCTCCTCAAGACGTAGCACTAACAGAACCATTTTGTAACGCACTGTTTGCATTGTGTCCGCTAGAAGCCGGGAAGTCCATCTTCCTTCCATGCGACACCATGGTAGCAGTGTTTGTATTAATCCGTATGAGCTATTATACAACTTGTCACATTCTTCTCGTCTTCCCATGCCCTAGGTTTGTTCCATTGTACAAAATGATTGCACTATATAGAACACACCCAGACATTGTCCAGAACGTTATCAAGGCCATCTAAAAATAATAAACATGACCTTCCTAAACCAAGTGTTTATCTCTCATGTCATGAGGAACACCATGGATTTATGGAGGGCTGCGAAAATCAATCTCTTGCTAAAGACACCTTGGAGATCATTATAATTACTTTTCAATAGGTCCTCCCGCCTGCTTCAATTGGGTTAGGCATCGCTTCAATCATCAACACCTACAAGACATCGGTTTCCATCAAAGAAGGTAGTGGGCTACCGGGGGGGGAGGGAGTCCCAAATCACACCTGGCACTGGGATCTCGATAAAATTTCCATTAAGAGCAGATCCATAAAGTTGATGATCTACCCTTTCACTATAGGTCTCACTCTTGCACTTCCAGAGCTAGAATTAGTTGCCTGTGCAAAAAAAAGGGGGGGGGGAGGGGGGCAATAAGTTCTTGTAAATTGTGTTCGGTTTAAAGAGGAAGGGAGGGGGGAAAAAAAAAAAAAAAAAAAGGGGGGGGGGGGGGGGGGGGGGGGGGGGGGGGGGGGAGGGAAAAAAAAGAGGGGGGGGAAGGGAGGGGGGGGGGGAAGAGAGGAAGAAAGAA